>JBBPBP010000256.1:0-10664 GCA_037974735.1 Cicer chorassanicum
GTTCAACCAATGACACAAAATCACTTATTAGATGCACAAGATTGGTTAAAAACCCTAATTGGACGAGAATAAGCCTTGGGAGGACGAAAAATGACCTAAATGTTCAACCAATGACACAAATGTACTTATTGGATGCACAAGATTGGTTAAAAACCATAATTGGACGAGAATAAGCCTAGGGAGAACAAAAATGACCAAAATGTTCAACCAATGACACAAAATCACTTATTAGATGCACAAGATTGGTTAAAAACCCTAATTGGATGAGAATAAGCCTTGGGAGGACGAAAATGACCTAAATGTTCAACCAATGACACAAAATCACTTATTAGATGCACAAGATTGGTAAAAAAACCCTAATAAGACGAGAATAAACCTTGAGAGGACGAAAATGACCTAAATGTTAAACCAATGGCACAAAATCACTTATTGTATTCACAAGATTGTTTAAAAACCCTAATTGGACGAGAATAAACCTAGGGAGGACGAAAATGACATAAATGTTCAACCAATGACACAAAATCACTAATTGGATGCACAAGATTGGTTAAAAACCCTAATTGGACGAGAATAAGCCTAGGGAGGACGAAAATGACCTAAATGTTCAACCAATTACACAAAATCACTTATTAGATGCACAAGATTGTTTAAAAACCCTAATTGGACGAGAATAAGCCTAGGGAGGACGAAAATGACATAAATGTTCAACCAATGACACAAAATCACTTATTGGATGCACAAGATTGGTTAAAAACCCTAATTGGACGAGAATAAGCCTAGGGAGGACGAAAATGACCTAAATGTTCAACCAATGACACAAAATCACTTATTGGATGCACAAGATTGGTTAAAAAACCCTAATTTGACGAGAATAAGCCTAGGGAGGACGAAAATGACCTAATTGTTCAACCAATGACACAAAATCACTTATTGGATGCACAAGATTGTTTAAAAACCCTAATTGGACGATAATAAGCCTTGGGAGGACGAAAATGACCTAAATGTTCAACCAATGACACAAATGTACTTATTGGATGCACAAGATTGGTTAAAAACCCTAATTGGACGACAATAAGCCTTGGGACGATGAAAATGACCTAAATGTTCAACCAATGACACAAATGTACTTATTGGATGCACAAGATTGGTTAAAAACCCTAATTGGACGAGAATAAGCCTAGGGAGGACGAAAATGACCTAAATGTTCAACCAATGACACATATGTAATTGTTGGATGCACAAGATTGGTTAAAAACCCTAATTGGACGAGAATAAGCCTAGGGAGGACGAAAATGACCTAAATGTTCAACCAATGACACAAAATCACTTATTGGATGCACAAGATTGGTTAAAAACCCTAATTGGACGAGAATAAGCCTAGGGAGGACGAAAATGACCTAAATGTTCAACCAATGACACAAAATCACTTATTGGATGAACAAGATTGGTTAAAAACCCTAATTGGATGAGAATAAGCCTAAGGAGGACGAAAATGACCTAAATAATCAACCAATGACACAAATGTACTTATTGGATGCACAAGATTGGTTAAAAACCCTAATTGGACGAGAATAAGCCTAGGGAGGACGAAAATGACCTAAATGTTCAACCAATGACACAAAATCACTTATTGGATGCACTAGATTGGTTTAAAACCCTATTTGGACGAGAATAAGCCTTGGGAGGACGAAAATGACCTAAATGTTCAACCAATGACACAAATGTACTTATTGGATGCACAAGATTGGTTAAAAACCCTAATTGGACGAGAATAAGCCTAGGGAGGACGAAAATGACCTAAATGTTCAACCAATGACACAAAATCACTTATTAGATGCACAAGATTGGTGAAAAACCCTAATTGGACGAGAATAAGCCTTGGGAGGACGAAAATGACCTAAATGTTCAACCAATGACACAAATGTACTTATTGGATGCACAAGATTGGTTAAAAACCCTAATTGGACGAGAATAAGCCGAAGGAGGACGAAAATGACCTAAATGTTCAACCAATGACACAAATGTACTTATTGGATGCACAAGATTGGTTAAAAACCCTAATTGGACGAGAATAAGCCTTGGGAGGACGAAAATGACCTAAATGTTCAACCAATGACACGAATGTACTTATTGGATGCACAAGATTGGTTAAAAACCCTAATTGGACGAGAATAAGCCTTGGGAGGACGAAAATGACTTAAATGTTCAACCAATGACACAAATGTACTTATTGGATGCACAAGATTGGTTAAAAACCCTAATTGGACGAGAATAAGCCTTGGGAGGACGAAAATGACCTAAATGTTCAACCAATGACACAAATTTACTTATTAGATGCACAAGATTGGTTAAAAACCCTAATTGGACGAGAATAAGCCTAGGGAGGACGAAAATGACCTAAATGTTCAACCAATGACACAAAATCACTTATTGGATGCACAAGATTGGTTAAAAACCCTAATTGGACCAGAATAAGCTTTTGGAGGACGAAAATGACCTAAATGTTCAACCAATGACACAAAATCACTTATTGGATGCACAAGATTGGTTAAAAACCCTAATTGGACGAGAATAAGCCTAGGGAGGACGAAAATGACCTAAATGTTCAACCAATGACACAAAATCACTTATTGGATGCACAAGATTGGTTAAAAACCCTAATTGGACGAGAATAAGCCTAGGGAGGACGGAAATAACCTAAATGTTCAACCAATGACACAAATGTACTTAGTGAATGCACAAGATTGGTTAAAAATCCTAATTGGACGAGAATAAGCCTTGGGAGGACGAAAATGACCTAAATGTTCAACCAATGACACAAAATCACTAATTGGATGCACAAGATTGGTTAAAAACCCTAATTGGACGAGAATAAGCCTAGGGAGGACGAAAATGACCTAAATGTTCAACCAATGACACAAAATCACTTATTAGATGCACAAGATTGGTTAAAAACCCTAATTGGACGAGAATAAGCCTTGGGAGGACGAAAATGACCTAAATGTTCAACCAATGACAGAACATCACTTATTGGATGCACAAGATTGGTTAAAAACTATAATTGGACAAGAATAAGCCTTGGGATGACGAAAATGACCTAAATGTTCAATCAATGACACAAAATCACTTATTAGATGCACAAGATTGTTTAAAAACCCTAATTGGACGAGAATAAGCCTAGGGAGGACGAAAATGACATAAATGTTCAACCAATGACACAAAATCACTTATTGGATGCACAAGATTGGTTAAAAACCCTAATTGGACGAGAATAAGCCTAGGGAGGACGAAAATGACCTAAATGTTCAACCAATGACACAAAATCACTTATTAGATGCACAAGATTGGTTAAAAACCCTAATTGGACGAGAATAAGCCTTGGGAGAACGAAAATGACCTAAATAATCAACTAACGACACAAAATCACTTATTGGATGCAAAAGAATGGTTAAAAACCCTAATTGGACGAGAATAAGCCTAGGGAGGACAAAAATGACCTCAATGTTCAACCAATGACACAAAATCACTTATTGGATGCACAAGATTGGTTAAAAACCCTAATTGGACGAGAATAAGCCTAGGGAGGACGAAAATGACCTAAATGTTCAACCAATGACACAAAATCACTTATTGTATGCACAAGATTGGTTAAAAACCCTAATTTGACGTGAATAAGCGTTGGGAGGACGAAAATGATCTAAATGTTCAACTAATGACACAAAATCACTTATTGGATGCACAAGATTGGTTAAAAACCCTAATTGGACGAGAATAAGCCTTGGGAGGACGAAAATGACCTAAATGTTCAACCAATGACACAAATGTACTTATTGGATGCACAAGATTGGTTAAAACCCCTAATTGGACGAGAATAAGCCTTGGGAGGACGAAAATGACCTAAATGTTGAACCAATGACACAAAATCACTTATTGGATGCACAAGATTGGTTCAAAACCCTAATTGGACGAAAATAAGCCTAGGGAGGACGAAAAATGACCTAAATGTTCAACAAATGACACAAAATTACTTATTGGATGCACAAGATTGGTTAAAAACCCTAACTGGATGGGAATAAGCCTTGGGAGGACGAAAATGACCTAAATGTTCAACCAATGACACAAAATCACTTATTGGATGCACAAGATTTGTTAAAAACCCTAATTGGACGAGAATAAGCCTAGGGAGGACGAAAATGACCTAAATGTTCAACCAATGACACAAAATCACTTATGGGATGCACAAGATTAGTTAAAAACCCTAATTAGAAGAGAATAAGCCTAGGGAGGACGAAAATGACCTAAATGTTCAACCAATGACACAAAACCACTTATTTGATGCACAAGATTGGTTAAAAACCCTAATTGGACGAGAATAAGCCTTGGGAGGACGAAAATGACCTAAATGTTCAACCAATGACACAAATGTACTTATTGGATGCACAAGATTGGTTAAAAACCGTAATTGGACGAGAATAAGCCTTGGGAGGACGAAAATGACCTAAATGTTTAACCAATGACACAAAATCACTTATTGGATGCACAAGATTGATTAAAAACCCTAATTGGACGAGAATAAGCCTTGGGACAACGAAAATGACCTAAATTTTCAATCAATGACACAAAATCACTTATTGGATGCACAAGATTGGTTAAAAACCCTAATTGGACGAGAATAAGCCTAGGGAGGACGAAAATGACCTAAATGTTCAACCAATGACACAAAATCACTTATTAGATGCACAAGATTGGTTAAAAACCCTAATTGGACGAGAATAAGCCTTGGGAGGACGAAAATGACCTAAATGTTCAACCAATGACACAAAATCACTTAATGGATGCACAAGATTGGTTAAAAACCCTAATTGGACGAGAATAAGCCTTGGGAGGAAGAAAATGACCTAAATGTTCAACCAATGACACAAATGTACTTATTGGATGCACAAGATTGGTTAAAAACCCTAATTGGACGAGAATAAGCCTTGGGAGGACGAAACTGACCTAAATGTTCAACCAATGACACAAAATCACTTATTGGATGCACAAGATTGGTTAAAAACCTTAATTGGACGAGAATAAGCCTTGGGAGGACGAAAATGACCTAAATGTTCAACCAATGACACAAATGTACTTATTGGATGCACAAGATTGGTCAAAAACCCTAATTGGACGAGAATAAGCCTTGGGAGGACGAAAATGACCTAAATGTTCAAGCAATGACACAAAATCACTTATTGGATGCACAAGATTGGTTAAAAACCCTAATTGGACGAGAATAAGCCTAGGGAGGACGAAAATGACCTAAATGTTCAACCAATGACACAAAATCACTTATTAGATGCACAAGATTGGTTAAAAGCCCTAATTGGACGAGAATAAGCCTTGGGAGGACGAAAATGACCTAAATGTTCAACCAATGACAGAACATCACTTATTGGATGCACAAGATTGGTTAAAAACCGTAATTGGACGAGAATAAGCCTTGGGATGACGAAAATGACCTAAACGTTAAACCAATGGCACAAAATCACTTATTGGATTCACAAGATTGTTTAAAAACCCTAATTGGACGAGAATAAACCTAGGGAAACGAAAATGAAATAAATGTTCAACCAATGACACAAAATCACTTATTGGAAGCACAAGATTGGTTAAAAACCCTAATTGGACGAGAATAAGCCTAGGGAGGACAAAAATGACATAAATGTTCAACCAATGACACAAAATCACTTATTAGATGCACAAGATTGTTTAAAAACCCTAATTGGACGAGAATAAGCCTAGGGAGGACGAAAATGACATAAAAGTTCAACCAATGACACAAAATCACTTATTGGATGCACAAGATTGGTTAAAACCCCTAATTGGACGAGAATAAGCCTAGGGAGGACGAAAATGACCTAAATGTTCAACCAATGACACAAAATCACTTATTGGATGCACAAGAATGGTTAAAAACCCTAATTGGACGAGAATAAGCCTTGGGAGGACGAAAATGACCTATATGTTCAACCAATGGCACAAAATCACTTACTGGATGCACAAGATTGTTAAAAAAACCCTAATTGGACGAGAATAAGATTAGGGAGGACGAAAATGACCTAAATGTTCAACCAATGACACAAAATCACTTATTGGATGCACAAGATTGGTTAAAAACCCTAATTGGACGAGAATAAGCCTAGGGAGGACGAAAATGACCTAAATGTTCAACCAATGACACAAAATCACTTATTGGATGCACAAGATTGGTTAACAACCCTAATTGGACGAGAATGAGCTTAGGGAGGACGAAAATGACCTAAATGTTCAACCAATGACACAAAATCACTTATTGGATGCACAAGATTGGTTAAAAACCCTAATTGGACGAGAATAAGCCTAGGGAGGACGAAAATGACCTAAATGTTCAACCAATGACACAAAATCACTTATTAGATGCACAAGATTGGTTAAAACCCCTAATTGGACGAGAATAAGCCTTTGGAGGACATAAATGACCTAAATGTTCAACCAATGACACAAAATCACTTATTGGATGCACAAGATTGGTTAAAAACCCTAATTGGACGAGAATAAGCCTTGGGAGGACGAAAATGACCAAAATGTTCAACCAATGACACATAATCAGTTATTGGATGCACAAGATTGGTTAAAAACCCTAATTGGACGAGAATAAGCCTAGGGAGGACGAAAATGACCTAAATGTTCAACCAATGACACAAAATCACTTATTTGATGCACAAGATTGGTTATAAACCCTAATTGGACGTGAATAAGCCTTGGGAGGACGAAAATGACCTAAATGTTCAACCAATGACACAAAATCACTTATTAGATGCACAAGATTGGTTAAAAACCCTAATTGGACGAGAATAAGCCTTGGGAGGACGAAAATGACCTAAATGTTCAACCAATGACACAAAATCACTTAATGGATGCACAAGATTGGTTAAAAACCCTAATTGGACGAGAATAAGCCTTGGGAGGAAGAAAATGACCTAAATGTTCAACCAATGACACAAATGTACTTATTGGATGCACAAGATTGGTTAAAAACCCTAATTGGACGAGAATAAGCCTTGGGAGGACGAAACTGACCTAAATGTTCAACCAATGACACAAAATCACTTATTGGATGCACAAGATTAATTAAAAACCCTAATTGGACGAGAATAAGCCTTGGGAGGACGAAAATGACCTAAATGTTCAACCAATGACACAAAATCACTTATTGGATGCACAAGATTGGTTAAAAACCCTAATTGGACGAGAATAAGCATAGGGAGGACGAAAATGACATAAATGTTCAACCAATGACACAAAATCACTTATTGGATGCACAAGATTGGTTAAAAACCCTAATTGGACGAGAATAAGCCTAGGGAGGACGAAAATGACCTAAATGTTCAAACAATGACACAAAATCACTTATTGGATGCACAAGATTGGTTAAAAACCCTAATTGGACGAGAATAAGCCTTGGGAGGACGAAAATGACCTAAATGTTCAACCAATGACACAAAATCATTTATTGGACGCACAAGATTGGTTAAAAACTCTAATTGGACGAGAATAAGCCTTGGGAGGACGAAAATGACCTAAATGTTCAACCAATGACACAAATGTACTTATTGGATGCACAAGATTGGTTAAAAACCCTAATTGGACGAGAATAAGCCTTGGGAGGACGAAAATGACCTAAATGTTCAACCAATGACACAAATGTACTTATTGGATTCACAAGATTGGTTAAAAACCCTAATTGGACAAGAATAAGCCTTGGGAGGACGAAAATGACATAAATGTTCAACCAATGACACAAATGTACTTATTGGATGCACAAGATTGGTTAAAAACCCTAATTGGACGAGAATAAGCCTTGGGAGGACGAAAATGACCTAAATGTTCAACCAATGACACAAATGTACTTATTGGATGCACAAGATTGGTTAAAAACCCTAATTGGACGAGAATAAGCCTAGGTAGGACGAAAATGACCTAAATGTTCAACCAATGACACAAATTTACTTATTGGATGCACAAAATTGGTTAAAAACCCTAATTGAACGAAAATAAGCCTTGGGAGAACGAAAATGACCAAAATGTTCAACCAATGACACAAAATCACTTATTAAATGCACAAGATTGGTTAAAAACCCTAATTGGACGAGAATAAGCCTTGGGAGGACGAAAATGACCTAAATGTTCAACCAATGACACAAATGTACTTATTGGATGCACAAGATTGGTTAAAAACCCTAATTGGACGAAAATAATCCTTGGGAGGACGAAAATGACCTAAATGTTCAACCAATGACACAAAATCACTTATTGGATGCACAAGATTGGTTAAAAACCCTAATTGGATGAGAATAAGCCTTGGGAGGACGAATATGACCTAAATGTTCAACCAATGACACAAAATCACTTATTGGATGCACAAGATTGATTAAAAACCCTAATTGGACGAGAATAAGCCTTGGGAGGTCGAAAATGACCTACATGTTCAACCAATGACACAAATGTACTTATTGGATGCACAAGATTGGTTAAAAACCCTAATTGGACGAGAATAAGCCTTGGGAGGACGAAAATGACTTAAATGTTCAACCAATGACACAAATGTACTTATTGGATGCACAAGATTGGTTAAAAACCCTAATTGGACGAAAATAAACCTTGGGAGGATGAAAATGACCTAAATGTTCAACCAATGACACAAAATCACTTATTGGATGCACAAGATTGGTTACAAACCCTAATTGGATGAGAATAAGCCTTGGGAGGACGAATATGACCTAAATGTTCAACCAATGACACAAAATCACTTATTGGATGCACAAGATTGATTAAAAACCCTAATTGGACGAGAATAAGCCTTGGGAGGTCGAAAATGACCTAAATGTTCAACCAATGACACAAATGTACTTATTGGATGCACAAGATTGGTTAAAAACCCTAATTGGACGAGAATAAGCCTTGGGAGGACGAAAATGACTTAAATGTTAAACCAATGACACAAATGTACTTATTGGATGCACAAGATTGGTTAAAAACCCTAATTGGACAAAAATAAACCTTGGGAGGATGAAAATGACCTAAATGTTCAACCAATGACACAAAATCACTTATTGGATGCACAAGATTGGTTAAAAACCCTAATTGGATGAGAATAAGCCTTGGGAGGACGAATATGACCTAAATGTTCAACCAATGACACAAAATCACTTATTGGATGCACAAGATTGATTAAAAACCCTAATTGGACGAGAATAAGCCTTGGGAGGTCGAAAATGACCTAAATGTTCAACAAATGACACAAATGTACTTATTGGATGCACAAGATTGGTTAAAAACCCTAATTGGACGAGAATAAGCCTTGGGAGGACGAAAATGACCTAAATGTTCAACCAATGACAGAACATCACTTATTGGATGCACAAGATTGGTTAAAAACCGTAATTGGACGAGAATAAGCCTTGGGGTGACGAAAATGACCTAAATGTTCAATCAATGACACAAAATCACTTATTGGATGCAAAAGATTGGTTATAAACCCTAATTGGACGAGAATAAGCCTAGGGAGGACGAAAATGACCTAAATGTTCAACCAATGACACAAAATCACTTATTAAATGCACAAGATTGGTTAAAAACCCTAATTGGACGAGAATAAGCCTTGGGAGGTCGAAAATGACCTAAATGTTCAACCAATGACACAAATGTACTTATTGGATGCACAAGATTGGTTAAAAACCCTAATTGGACGAGAATAAGCCTTGGGAGGACGAAATTGACTTAAATGTTCAACCAATGACACAAATGTACTTATTGGATGCACAAGATTGGTTAAAAACCCTAATTGGACGAAAATAAACCTTGGGAGGGCGAAAATGACCTAAATGTTCAACCAATGACACAAAATCACTTATTGGATGCACAAGATTGGTTAAAAACCCTAATTGGATGAGAATAAGCCTTGGGAGGACGAATATGACCTAAATGTTCAACCAATGACACAAAATCACTTATTGGATGCACAAGATTGATTAAAAACCCTAATTGGACGAGAATAAGCCTTGGGAGGTCGAAAATGACCTAAATGTTCAACAAATGACACAAATGTACTTATTGGATGCACAAGATTGGTTAAAAACCCTAATTGGACGAGAATAAGCCTTGGGAGGACGAAAATGACGTAAATGTTCAATCAATGACACAAAATCACTTATTGGATGCACAAGATTGGTTAAAAACCCTAATTGGATGAGAATAAGCCTTGGGAGGACAAAAATGACCTAAACGTTCAACCAATGACACAAAATCACTTATTAGATGCACAAGATTGGTTAAAAACCCTAATTGGACGAGAATAAGCCTCTGGAGGACGAAAAATGACCTAAATGTTCAACCAATGACACAAATGTACTTATTGGATGCACAAGATTGGTTAAAAACCATAATTGGACGAGAATAAGCCTAGGGAGGACGAAAATGACCTAAATGTTCAACCAATGACACAAAATCACTTATTAGATGCACAAGATTGGTTAAAAACCCTAATTGGACGAGAATAAGCCTTGGGAGGACGAAAATGACCTAAATGTTCAACCAATGACACAAAATCACTTATTAGATGCACATGATTGGTTAAAAACCCTAAT
>JBBPBP010000257.1:0-24430 GCA_037974735.1 Cicer chorassanicum
AACCAATCTTGTGCATCTAATAAGTGATTTTGTGTCATTGGTTGAACATTTAGGTCATTTTGGTCCTCCGTAGGCTTATTCTCGTCCAATTAGGGTTTTTAACCAATCTTTTGCATCCAATAAGTGATTTTGTGTCATTGATTGAACATTTAGGTCATTTTCGTCATCCCAAGGCTTATTCTCGTCCAATTACGGTTTTTAACCAATCTTGTGCATCCAATAAGTGATGTTCTTTCATTGGTTGAACATTTAGGTCATTTTCGTCCTCCCAATGCTTATTCTCGTCCAATTAGGGTTTTTAACCAATCTTGTGCATCTAATAAGTGATTTTGTGTCATTGGTTGAACATTTAGGTCATTTTCGTCCTCCCAAGGCTTATTTTCATCCAATTAGGGTTTTTAACCAATCTTGTGTGTCCAATAAGTACATTTGTGTCATTGGTTGAACATTTAGGTCATTTTTCGTCCTCCCAAGGCTTATTCTCGTCCAATTAGGGTTTTTAACCAATCTTGTGCATCTAATAAGTGATTTTGTGTCATTGGTTGAACGTTTAGGTCATTTTGTCATCCCAAGGCTTATTCTCATCCAATTTGGGTTTTTAACCAATCTTGTGCATCCAATAAGTGATTTTGTGTCATTGATTGAACATTTACGTCATTTTCGTCCTCCCAAGGCTTATTCTCGTCCAATTAGGGTTTTTAACCAATCTTGTGCATCCAATAAGTACATTTGTGTCATTGGTTGAACATTTAGGTCATTTTCGACCTCCCAAGGCTTATTCTCGTCCAATTAGGGGTTTTAATCAATCTTGTGCATCCAATAAGTGATTTTGTGTCATTGGTTGAACATTTAGGTCATATTCGTCCTCCCAAGGCTTATTCTCATCCAATTAGGGTTTTTAACCAATCTTGTGCATCCAATAAGTGATTTTGTGTCATTGGTTGAACATTTAGGTCATTTTTGTCCTCCCAAGGTTTATTTTCGTCCAATTAGGGTTTTTAACCAATCTTGTGCATTCAATAAGTACATTTGTGTCATTGGTTGAACATTTAAGTCATTTACGTCCTCCCAAGCCTTATTCTCGTCCAATTAGGGTTTTTAACCAATCTTGTGCATCCAATAAGTACATTTGTGTCATTGGTTGAACATTTAGGTCATTTTCGACCACCCAAGGTTTATTCTCGTCCAATTAGGGTTTTTAACTAATCTTGTGCATCTAATAAGTGATTTTGTGTCATTGGTTGAACATTTAGGTCATTTTCGTCCTCCCAAGGCTTATTTTCATCCAATTAGGGTTTTTAACCAATCTTGTGCATCCAATAAGTACATTTGTGTCATTGGTTGAACATTTAAGTCATTTTCGTCCTCCCAAGGCTTATTCTCGTCCAATTAGGGTTTTTAACCAATCTTGTGCATCCAATAAGTACATTTGTGTCATTGGTTGAACATTTAGGTCATTATCGACCTCCCAAGGCTTATTCTCGTCCAATTAGGGTTTTTAATCAATCTTGTGCATCCAATAAGTGATTTTGTGTCATTGGTTGAACATTTAGGTCATATTCCTCCTCCCAAGGCTTATTCTCATCCAATTAGGGTTTTTAACCAATCTTGTGCATCCAATAAGTGATTTTGTGTCATTGGTTGAACATTTAGGTCATTTTCGTCCTCCCAAGGTTTATTTTCGTCCAATTAGGGTTTTTAACCAATCTTGTGCATCCAATAAGTACATTTGTGTCATTGGTTGAACATTTAAGTCATTTTCGTCCTCCCAAGGCTTATTCTCGTCCAATTAGGGTTTTTAACCAATCTTGTGCATCCAATAAGTACATTTGTGTCATTGGTTGAACATTTAGGTCATTTTCGACCTGCCATGGCTTATTCTCGTCCAATTGGGTTTTTAACCAATCTTGTGCATCTAATAAGTGATTTTGTGTCATTGGTTGAACATTTAGGTCATTTTTGTCCTCCCAAGGCTTATTTTCATCCAATTAGGGTTTTTAACCAATCTTGTGCATCCAATAAGTACATTTGTGTCATTGGTTGAACATTTAGGTCATTTTTCGTCCTCCCAAGGCTTATTCTCGTCCAATTAGGGTTTTTAACCAATCTTGTGCATCCAATAAGTGATTTTGTGTCATTGGTTGAACGTTTAGGTCATTTTGTCCTCCCAAGGCTTATTCTCATCCAATTAGGGTTTTTAACCAATCTTGTGCATCCAATAAGTGATTTTGTGTCATTGATTGAACATTTACGTCATTTTCGTCCTCCCAAGGCTTATTCTCGTCCAATTAGGGTTTTTAACCAATCTTGTGCATCCAATAAGTACATTTGTGTCATTGGTTGAACATTTAGGTCATTTTCGACCTCCCAAGGCCTATTCTCGTCCAATTAAGGTTTTTAAAAATCTTGTGCATCCAATAAGTGATTTTGTGTCATTGGTTGAACATTTAGGTCATTTTCGTCCTCCCAAGGCTTATTTTCATCCAATTAGGGTTTTCAACCAATCTTGTGCGTCCAATAAGTACATTTGTGTCATTGGTTGAACATTTAGGTCATTTTTCGTCCTCCCAAGGCTTATTCTCGTCCAATTAGGGTTTTTAACCAATGTTGTGCATCTAATAAGTGATTTTGTGTCATTGGTTGAACGTTTAGGTCATTTTTGTCCTCCCAAGGCTTATTCTCATCCAATTAGGGTTTTTAACCAATCTTGTGCATCCAATAAGTGATTTTGTGTCATTGATTGAACATTTACGTCATTTTCGTCCTCCCAAGGCTTATTCTCGTCCAATTAGGGTTTTTAACAAATCTTGTGCATCCAATAAGTACATTTGTGTCATTGGTTGAACATTTAGGTCATTATCGACCTCCCAAGGCTTATTCTCGTCCAATTAGGGTTTTTAATCAATCTTGTGCATCCAATAAGTGATTTTGTGTCATTGGTTGAACATTTAGGTCATATTCATCCTCCCAAGGCTTATTCTCATCCAATTAGGGTTTTTAACCAATCTTGTGCATCCAATAAGTGATTTTGTGTCATTGGTTGAACATTTAGGTCATTTTCGTCCTCCCAAGGTTTATTTTTGTCCAATTAGGGTTTTTAACCAATCTTGTGCATCCAATAAGTACATTTGTGTCATTGGTTGAACATTTAAGTCATTTTCGACCTCCCAAGGCTTATTTTCGTCCAATTAGGGTTTTTAACAAATCTTGTGCATCTAATAAGTGATTTTGTGTCATTGGTTGAACATTTAGGTCATTTTGGTCCTCCGTAGGCTTATTCTCGTCCAATTAGGGTTTTTAACCAATCTTTTGCATCCAATAAGTGATTTTGTGTCATTGATTGAACATTTAGGTCATTTTCGTCATCCCAAGGCTTATTCTCATCCAATTAGGGTTTTTAACCAATCTTGTGCATCCAATAAGTGATTTTGTGTCATTGGTTGAACATTTAGGTCATTTTCGTCCTCCCAAGGCTTATTCTAGTCCAATTAGGGTTTTTAACCAATCTTGTGCATCCAATAAGTACATTTGTGTCATTGGATGAACATTTAGGTCATTTTCGACCTCCCAAGGCTTATTTTCGTCCAATTAGGGTTTTTAACAAATCTTGTGCATCTAATAAGTGATTTTGTGTCATTGGTTGAACATTTAGGTCATTTTCGTCCTCCCAAGGCTTATTTTCATCCAATTAGGGTTTTTAACCAATCTTGTGCATCCAATAAGTACATTTGTGTCATTGGTTGAACATTTAGGTCATTTTTCGTCCTCCCAAGGCTTATTCTCGTCCAATTAGGGTTTTTAACCAATCTTGTGCATCTAATAAGTGATTTTGTGTCATTGGTTGAACGTTTAGGTCATTTTGTCCTCCCAAGGCTTATTCTCATCCAATTAGGGTTTTTAACCAATCTTGTGCATCCAATAAGTGATTTTGTGTCATTGATTGAACATTTACGTAATTTTCGTCCTCCCAAGGCTTATTCTCGTCCAATTAGGGTTTTTAACCAATCTTGTGCATCTAATAAGTACATTTGTGTCATTGGTTGAACATTTAGGTCATTTTCGACCTCCCAAGGCTTATTCTCGTCCAATTAGGGTTTTTAACTAATCTTGTGCATCTAATAAGTGATTTTGTGTCATTGGTTGAACATTTAGGTCATTTTCGTCCTCCCAAGGCTTATTCTCATCCAATTAGGGTTTTTAACCAATCTTGTGCATCCAATAAGTGATTTTGTGTCATTGGTTGAACATTTAGGTCATTTTCGTCCTCCCAAGGTTTATTTTCGTCCAATTAGGGTTTTTAACCAATCTTGTGCATCCAATAAGTACATTTGTGTCATTGGTTGAACATTTAAGTCATTTTCGTCGTCCCAAGGCTTATTCTAGTCCAATTAGGGTTTTTAACCAATCTTGTGCATCCAATAAGTACATTTGTGTCATTGGATGAACATTTAGGTCATTTTCGACCTCCCAAGGCTTATTTTCGTCCAATTAGGGTTTTTAACCAATCTTGTGCATCCAATAAGTACATTTGTGTCATTGGTTGAACATTTAGGTCATTTTTCGTCCTCCCAAGGCTTATTCTCGTCCAATTAGGGTTTTTAACCAATCTTGTGCATCTAATAAGTGATTTTGTGTCATTGGTTGAACATTTAGGTCATTTTGTCCTCCCAAGGCTTATTCTCATCCAATTAGGGTTTTTAACCAATCTTGTGCATCCAATAAGTGATTTTGTGTCATTGATTGAACATTTACGTCATTTTCGTCCTCCCAAGGCTTATTCTCGTCCAATTAGGGTTTTTAACCAATCTTGTGCATCCAATAAGTACATTTGTGTCATTGGTTGAACATTTAGGTCATTTTCGACCTCCCAAGGATTATTCTCGTCCAATTAGGGTTTTTAATCAATCTTGTGCATCCAATAAGTGATTTTGTGTCATTGGTTGAACATTTAGGTCATATTCGTCCTCCCAAGGCTTATTCTCATCCAATTAGGGTTTTTAACCAATCTTGTGCATCCAATAAGTGATTTTGTGTCATTGGTTGAACATTTAGGTCATTTTCGTCCTCCCAAGGATTATTTTCGTCCAATTAGGGTTTTTAACCAATCTTGTGCATCCAATAAGTACATTTGTGTCATTGGTTGAACATTTAGGTCATTTTCGTCCTCCCAAGGCTTATTCTCGTCCAATTAGGGTTTTTAACCAATCTTGTGCATCCAATAAGTGATTTTGTTCCATTGGTTGAACATTTAGGTCATTTTCGTCCTCCCAAGGCTATTTCTCGTCCAATTAGGGTTTTAAACCATTCTTGTGCATCCAATAAGTACATTTGTGTCATTGGTTGAACATTAAAGTCATTTTCGTCTTCCCAAGGCTTATTCTCGTCCAATTTGGCTTTTTAACCAATCTTGTGCATCCAATAAGTGATTTTGTGTCATTGGTTGAACATTTAGGTCATTTTCGTCCTCCCAAGGCTTATTCTCATCCAATTAGGGTTTTTAACCAATCTTGTGCATCCAATAAGTGATTTTGTGTCATTGATTGAACATTTACGTCATTTTCGTCCTCCCAAGGCTTATTCTCGTCCAATTAGGGTTTTTAACCAATCTTGTGCATCTAATAAGTGATTTTGTGTCATTGGTTGAACATTTAGGTCATTTTCGTCCTCCCTAGGCTTATTCTCGTCCAATTAGGGTTTTTAAACAATCTTGTGCATCTAATAAGTGATTTTGTGTCATTGATTGAACATTTAGGTCATTTTCGTCATCCCAAGACTTATTCTTGTCCAATTACAGTTTTTAACCAATCTTGTGCATCCAATAAGTGATGTTCTGTCATTGGTTGAACATTTAGGTCATTTTCGTCCTCCCAAGGCTTATTCTCGTCCAATTAGGGTTTTTAACCAATCTTGTGCATCTAATAAGTGATTTTGTGTCATTGGTTGAACATTTAGGTCATTTTCGTCCTCCCTAGGCTTATTCTCGTCCAATTAGGGTTTTTAACCAATCTTGTGCATCCAATTAGTGATTTTGTGTCATTGGTTGAACATTTATGTCATTTTCGTCCTCCCTAGGTTTATTCTCGTCCAATTAGGGTTTTTAAACAATCTTGTGAATACAATAAGTGATTTTGTGCCATTGGTTTAACATTTAGGTCATTTTCGTCCTCTCAAGGTTTATTCTCGTCTTATTAGGGTTCTTTTACCAATCTTGTGCATCCAATAAGTACATTTGTGTCATTGGTTGAACATTTAGGTCATTTTTCGTCCTCCCAAGGCTTATTCTCGTCCAATTAGGGTTTTTAACCAATCTTGTGCATCTAATAAGTGATTTTGTGTCATTGGTTGAACGTTTAGGTCATTTTTGTCCTCCCAAGGCTTATTCTCGTCCAATTAGGGTTTTTAACCAATCTTGTGCATCCAATAAGTGATTTTGTGTCATTGGTTGAACATTTAGGTCATTTTCGTCCTCCCAAGGCTTATTCTCGTCCAATTAGGGGTGTTAACCAATCTTGTGCATCCAATAAGTACATTTGTGTCATTGGTTGAACATTTAGGTCATTTTCGTCCTCCCAAGGCTTATTCTCGTCCAATTAGGGTTTTTAACCAATCTTGTGCATCCAATAAGTGATTTTGTGTGATTGGTTGAACATTTAGGTCATTTTCGTCCTCCCAATGCTTATTCTCGTCCAATTAGGGTTTTTAACCAATCTTGTGCATCCAATAAGTGATTTTGTGTCATTGGTTGAACATTTAGGTCATTTTCGTCCTCCCAAGGATTTTTCTCGTCCAATTAGGGTTTTTAACCAATCTTGTGCATCCAATAAGTAAATTTGTGTCATTGGTTGAACATTTAGGTCATTTTCGTCCTCCCAATGCTTATTCTCGTCCAATTAGGGTTTTTAACCAATCTTGTGCATCCAATAAGTGATTTTGTGTCATTGGTTGAACATTTAGGTCATTTTTCGTCCTCCCAAGGCTTATTCTCGTCCAATTAGGGTTTTTAACCAATCTTGTGCATCTAATAAGTGATTTTGTGTCATTGGTTGAACGTTTAGGTCATTTTTGTCCTCCCAAGGCTTATTCTCATCCAATTAGTGTTTTTAACCAATCTTGTGCATCCAATAAGTGATTTTGTGTCATTGATTGAACATTTACGTCAATTTGTCCTCCCAAGGCTTATTCTCGTCCAATTAGGATTTTTAACCAATCTTGTGCATCCAATAAGTACATTGTGTCATTGGTTGAACATTTAGGTCATTTTCGACCTCCCAAGGCTTATTCTCGTCCAATTAGGGTTTTTAATCAATCTTGTGCATCCAATAAGTGATTTTGTGTCATTGGTTGAACATTTAGCTCATATTCGTCCTCCCAAGGCTTATTCTCATCCAATTAGGGTTTTTAACCAATCTTGTGCATCCAATAAGTGATTTTGTGTCATTGGTTGAACATTTAGGTCATTTTCGTCCTCCCAAGGTTTATTTTCGTCCAATTAGGGTTTTTAACCAATCTTGTGCATCCAATAAGTACATTTGTGTCATTGGTTGAACATTTAAGTCATTCTCGTCCTCCCAAGGCTTATTCTCGTCCAATTAGGGTTTTTAACCAATCTTGTGCATCCAATAAGTACATTTGTGTCATTGGTTGAACATTTAGGTCATTTTCGACCTCCCAAGGCTTATTCTCGTCCAATTAGGGTTTTTAACAAATCTTGTGCATCTAATAAGTGATTTTGTGTCATTGGTTAAACATTTAGGTCATTTTCGTCCTCCGAAGGCTTATTTTCATCCAATTAGGGTTTTTAACCAATCTTGTGCATCCAATAAGTACATTTGTGTCATTGGTTGAACATTTAGGTCATTTTTCGTCCTCCCAAGGCTTATTCTCGTCCAATTAGGGTTTTGAACCAATCTTGTGCATCTAATAAGTGATTTTGTGTCATTGGTTGAACATTTAGGTCATTTTGGTCCTCCGTAGGCTTATTCTCGTCCAATTAGGGTTTTTAACCAATCTTTTGCATCCAATAAGTGATTTTGTGTCATTGATTGAACATTTAGGTCATTTTCGTCATCCCAAGGCTTATTCTCGTCCAATTACGGTTTTTAACCAATCTTGTGCATCCAATAAGTGATGTTCTGTCATTGGTTGAACATTTAGGTCATTTTCGTCCTCCCAATGCTTATTCTCGTCCAATTAGGGTTTTTAACCAATCTTGTGCATCTTATAAGTGATTTTGTGTCATTGGTTGAACATTTAGGTCATTTTCGTCCTCCCAAGGCTTATTTTCATCCAATTAGGGTTTTTAACCAATCTTGTGTGTCCAATAAGTACATTTGTGTCATTGGTTGAACATTTAGGTCATTTTTCGTCCTCCCAAGGCTTATTCTCGTCCAATTAGGGTTTTTAACCAATCTTGTGCATCTAATAAGTGATTTTGTGTCATTGGTTGAACATTTAGGTCATTTTGTCCTCCCAAGGCTTATTCTCATCCAATTAGGGTTTTTAACCAATCTTGTGCATCCAATAAGTGATTTTGTGTCATTGATTGAACATTTACGTCATTTTCGTCCTCCCAAGGCTTATTCTCGTCCAATTAGGGTTTTTAACCAATCTTGTGCATCCAATAAGTACATTTGTGTCATTGGTTGAACATTTAGGTCATTTTTCGTCCTCCCAAGGCTTATTCTCGTCCAATTAGGGTTTTTAACCAATCTTGTGCATCCAATAAGTACATTTGTGTCATTGGTTGAACATTTAAGTCATTTTCGTCCTCCCAAGGCTTATTCTCGTCCAATTAGGGTTTTTAACCAATCTTGTGCATCCAATAAGTACATTTGTGTCATTGGTTGAACATTTAGGTCATTATCGACCTCCCAAGGCTTATTCTCGTCCAATTAGGGTTTTTAATCAATCTTGTGCATCCAATAAGTGATTTTGTGTCATTGGTTGAACATTTAGGTCATATTCCTCCTCCCAAGGCTTATTCTCATCCAATTAGGGTTTTTAACCAATCTTGTGCATCCAATAAGTGATTTTGTGTCATTGGTTGAACATTTAGGTCATTTTCGTCCTCCCAAGGTTTATTTTCGTCCAATTAGGGTTTTTAACCAATCTTGTGCATCCAATAAGTACATTTGTGTCATTGGTTGAACATTTAAGTCATTTTCGTCCTCCCAAGGCTTATTCTCGTCCAATTAGGGTTTTTAACCAATCTTGTGCATCCAATAAGTACATTTGTGTCATTGGATGAACATTTAGGTCATTTTCGACCTCCCAAGGCTTATTTTCGTCCAATTAGGGTTTTTAACAAATCTTGTGCATCTAATAAGTGATTTTGTGTCATTGGTTGAACATTTAGGTCATTTTCGTCCTCCCAAGGCTTATTTTCATCCAATTAGGGTTTTTAACCAATCTTGTGCATCCAATAAGTACATTTGTGTCATTGGTTGAACATTTAGGTCATTTTTCGTCCTCCCAAGGCTTATTCTCGTCCAATTAGGGTTTTTAACCAATCTTGTGCATCTAATAAGTGATTTTGTGTCATTGGTTGAACGTTTAGGTCATTTTGTCCTCCCAAGGCTTATTCTCATCCAATTAGGGTTTTTAACCAATCTTGTGCATCCAATAAGTGATTTTGTGTCATTGATTGAACATTTACGTCATTTTCGTCCTCCCAAGGCTTATTCTCGTCCAATTAGGGTTTTTAACCAATCTTGTGCATCCAATAAGTACATTTGTGTCATTGGTTGAACATTTAGGTCATTTTCGACCTCCCAAGGCCTATTCTCGTCCAATTAAGGTTTTTAAAAATCTTGTGCATCCAATAAGTGATTTTGTGTCATTGGTTGAACATTTAGGTCATTTTCGTCCTCCCAAGGCTTATTTTCATCCAATTAGGGTTTTCAACCAATCTTGTGCGTCCAATAAGTACATTTGTGTCATTGGTTGAACATTTAGGTCATTTTTCGTCCTCCCAAGGCTTATTCTCGTCCAATTAGGGTTTTTAACCAATGTTGTGCATCTAATAAGTGATTTTGTGTCATTGGTTGAACGTTTAGGTCATTTTTGTCCTCCCAAGGCTTATTCTCATCCAATTAGGGTTTTTAACCAATCTTGTGCATCCAATAAGTGATTTTGTGTCATTGATTGAACATTTACGTCATTTTCGTCCTCCCAAGGCTTATTCTCGTCCAATTAGGGTTTTTAACAAATCTTGTGCATCCAATAAGTACATTTGTGTCATTGGTTGAACATTTAGGTCATTATCGACCTCCCAAGGCTTATTCTCGTCCAATTAGGGTTTTTAATCAATCTTGTGCATCCAATAAGTGATTTTGTGTCATTGGTTGAACATTTAGGTCATATTCATCCTCCCAAGGCTTATTCTCATCCAATTAGGGTTTTTAACCAATCTTGTGCATCCAATAAGTGATTTTGTGTCATTGGTTGAACATTTAGGTCATTTTCGTCCTCCCAAGGTTTATTTTTGTCCAATTAGGGTTTTTAACCAATCTTGTGCATCCAATAAGTACATTTGTGTCATTGGTTGAACATTTAAGTCATTTTCGACCTCCCAAGGCTTATTTTCGTCCAATTAGGGTTTTTAACAAATCTTGTGCATCTAATAAGTGATTTTGTGTCATTGGTTGAACATTTAGGTCATTTTGGTCCTCCGTAGGCTTATTCTCGTCCAATTAGGGTTTTTAACCAATCTTTTGCATCCAATAAGTGATTTTGTGTCATTGATTGAACATTTAGGTCATTTTCGTCATCCCAAGGCTTATTCTCATCCAATTAGGGTTTTTAACCAATCTTGTGCATCCAATAAGTGATTTTGTGTCATTGGTTGAACATTTAGGTCATTTTCGTCCTCCCTAGGCTTATTCTCGTCCAATTAGGGTTTTAAACCAATCTTGTGCATCCAATAAGTAATTTTGTGTCATTGGTTGAACACCTAGGTCATTTTCGTCCTCCCAAGGCTTATTCTCGTCCAATTAGGGTTTTTAACCAATCTTGTGCATCCAATAAGTACATTTGTGTCATTGGTTGAACATTTAGGTCATTTTCGTCCTCCCTAGGCTTATTCTCGTCCAATTAGGGTTTTTAACCAATCTTGTGCATCCAATAAGTACATTTGTGTCATTGGTTGAACATTTAGGTCATTTTCGTCCTCCCAAGGCTTATTCTCGACCAATTAGGATTTTTAACCAATCTTGTGCATCCAATAAGTGATTTTGAGTCATTGGATGAATATTTAGGTCCTTTTCGTCCTCCGAAGGCTTATTCTCGTCCAATTAGGGTTTTTAACCCATCTTGTGCATCCAATAAGTGATTTTGTGTCATTGGTTGAACATTTAGGTTTTTTTGGTCCACCCTAGGCTTATTCTCGTCCAATTAGGGTTTTTAACCAATCTTGTGCATCCAATAAGTACATTTGTGTCATTGGTTGAACATTTAGGTCATTTTCGTCCTCCCTAGGCTTATTCTCGTCCAATTAGGGTTTTTAACCAATCTTGTGCATCCAATAAGTGATTTTGTGTCATTGGTTGAACATTCAGGTGATTTTCGTCCTCCCAAGGCTTATTCTCGTCCAATTAGGGTTTTTAACCAATCTTGTGCATCCAATAAGTGATTTTGTGTCATTGGTTGAACATTTAGGTCATTTTCTTGCTCCCTAGGCTTATTCTCGTCCAATTAGGGTTTTTAACCAATCTTGTGCATCCAATAAGTACATTTGTGTCATTGGTTGAACATTTAGGTCATTTTCGTCCTCCCTAGGCTTATTCTCGTCCAATTAGGGTTTTTAACCAATCTTGAGCATCCAATAAGTACACTTGTGTCATTGGTTGAACATTTAGGTCATTTTCGTCCTCCCAATGCGTATTCTCGTCCAATTAGGGTTTTTAACCAATCTTGTGCATCCAATAAGTGATTTTGTGTCATTGGTTGAACATTTAGGTCATTTTCGTCCTCCCTAGGCTTATTCTCGTCCAATTAGGGTTTTTAACCAATCTTGTGCATCCAATAAGTACATTTGTGTCATTCGTATAACATTTAGGTCATTTTCGTCCTCCCTAGGCTTATTCTCGTCCAATTAGGGTTTTTAACCAATCTTGTGCATCCAATAAGTACATTTGTGTCATTGGTTGAACATTTAGGTCATTTTCGTCCTCCCTAGGCTTATTCTCGTCCAATTAGGGTTTTTAACCAATCTTGTTCATCCAATAAGTAAATTTTTCTCATAGGTTGAACATTTAGGTCATTCTCGTCCTCCCAAGGCTTATTCTCGTCCAATTAGGGTTTTTAACCAATCTTGTGCATCCAATAAGTACATTTGTGTCATTGGTTGAACATTTAGGTCATTTTCGTCCTACCAAGGCTTATTCTCGTCCAATTAGGGTTTTTAACCAATCTTGTGCATCCAATAAGTACATTTGTGTCATTGGTTGAACATTTAGGTCATTTTCGTCCTCCCTAGGCTTATTCTCGTCCAATTAGGGTTTTTAACCAATCTTGTGCATCCAATAAGTACATTTGTGTCATTGGTTGAACATTTAGGTCATTTTCGTCCTCCCTAGGCTTATTCTCGTCCAATTAGGGTTTTTAACCTGTCTTGTGCATCCAATAAGGGGTTTTGTGTCATTGGTTGAACATTTAGGTCAATTTCGTCCTCCCAAGGCTTATTCTCGTCCAATTAGGGTTTTTAACCAGTCTTGTGCATCCAACAAGTTATTTTGTGTCATTGGTTGAACATTTAGGTCATTTTTGTCCTACCAAGGCTTATTCTCGTCCAATTAGGGTTTTTAACCAATCTTGTGCATCCAATAAGTACATTTGTGTCATTGGTTGAACATTTAGGTCATTTTCGTCCTCCCTAGGCTTATTCTCGTCCAATTAGGGTTTTTAACCAATCTTGTGCATCCAATTAGTGATTTTGTGTCATTGGTTGAACATTTAGGTCATTTTCGTCCTCCCTAAGCTTATTCACGTCCAATTAGGGTTTTTAACCAATCTTGTGCATCCAATAAGTACACTTGTGTCATTGGTTGAACATTTAGGTCATTTTCGTCCTCCCAAGGCTTATTCTCGTCCAATTAGGGTTTTTAACCAATCTTGTGCATCCAATAAGTGATTTTGTGTCATTGATTGAACATTTAGGTCATTTTCGTCATCCCAAGGCTTATTCTCGTCCAATTATGGTTTTTAACCAATCTTGTGCATCCAATAAGTGATGTTCTGTCATTGGTTGGACATTTAGGTCATTTTCGTCCTCCCAAGGCTTATTCTCGTCCAATTAGGGTTTTTAACCAATCTTGTGCATCCAATAAGTGATTTTGTGTCATTGGTTGAACATTTAGGTCATTTTCGTCCTCCCAAGGCTTATTTTCATCCAATTAGGGTTTTTAACCAATCTTGTGTGTCCAATAAGTACATTTGTGTCATTGGTTGAACATTTAAGTCATTTTCGACCTCCTAAGGCTTATTCTCGTCCAATTAGGGTTTTTAACCAATCTTTTGCATCCAATAAGTGATTTTGTGTCATTGATTGAACATTTAGGTCATTTTCGTCATCCCAAGGCTTATTCTCGTCCAATTATGGTTTTTAACCAATCTTGTGCATCCAATAAGTGATGTTCTGTCATTGGTTGAACATTTAGGTCATTTTCGTCCTCCCAAGGCTTATTCTCGTCCAATTAGGGTTTTTAACCAATCTTGTGCATCCAATAAGTGATTTTGTGTCATTGGTTGAACATTTAGGTCATTTTCGTCCTCCCAAGGCTTATTTTCATCCAATTAGGGTTTTTAACCAATCTTGTGTGTCCAATAAGTACATTTGTGTCATTGGTTGAACATTTAAGTCATTTTCGACCTCCTAAGGCTTATTCTCGTCCAATTAAGGTTTTTAACCAATCTTGTGCATCCAATAAGTGATTTTGTGTCATTGGTTGAACATTTAGGTCATTTTCGTCCTCCCAAGGCTTATTTTCATCCAATTAGGGTTTTCAACCAATCTTGTGCGTCCAATAAGTACATTTGTGTCATTGGTTGAACATTTAGGTCATTTTTCGTCCTCTCAAGGCTTATTCTCGTCCAATTAGGGTTTTTAACCAATGTTGTGCATCTAATAAGTGATTTTGTGTCATTGGTTGAACGTTTAGGTCATTTTTGTCCTCCCAAGGCTTATTCTCATCCAATTAGGGTTTTTAACCAATCTGGTGCATCCAATAAGTGATTTTGTGTCATTGATTGAACATTTACGTCATTTTCGTCCTCCCAAGGCTTATTCTCGTCCAATTAGGGTTTTTAACCAATCTTGTGCATCCAATAAGTACATTTGTGTCATTGGTTGAACATTTAGGTCATTTTCGACCTCCCAAGGCTTATTCTCGTCCAATTAGGGTTTTTAATCAATCTTGTGCATCCAATAAGTGATTATGTGTCATTGGTTGAACATTTAGGTCATATTCGTCCTCCCAAGGCTTATTCTCATCCAATTAGGGTTTTTAACCAATCTTGTGCATCCAATAAGTGATTTTGTGTCATTGGTTGAACATTTAGGTCATTTTCGTCCTCCCAAGGTTTATTTTCGTCCAATTAGGGTTTTTAACCAATCTTGTGCATCCAATAAGTACATTTGTGTCATTGGTTGAACATTTAGGTCATTTTCGTCCTCCCTAGGCTTATTCTCGTCCAATTAGGGTTTTTAACCAATCTTTTGCATCCAATAAGTGATTTTGTGTCATTGTTTGAACATTTAGGTCATTTTCGTCCTCCCAAGGCTTATTCTCGTCCAATTAGGGTTTTTAACCAATCTTGTGCATCCAATTAGTACATTTGTGTCATTGGTTGAACATTTAGGTCATTTTCGTCCTCCCTAGATTTATTCTCGTCCAATTAGGGTTTTTAACCAATCTTGTGCATCCAATAAGTGATTTTGTGTCATTGGTTGAACATTTAGGTCATTTTCGTCCTCCCAAGGCTTATTCTCATCCAATTAGGGTTTTTAACCAATCTTGTGCATCCAATAAGTGATTTTGTATCATTAGTTGAACATTTAGGTCATTTTCGTCCTCCCAAGGCTTATTCTCGTCCAATTAGGGTTTTTAACCAATCTTGTGCATCCAATAAGTACATTTGTGTCATTGGTTGAACATTTAGGTCATTTTCGTCCTCCCTAGGCTTGTTCTCGTCCAATTAGAGTTTTTAACCAATCTTGTGCATCCAATAAGTACATTTGTGTCATTGGTTGAACATTTAGGTCATTTTCGTCCTCCCAAGGCTTATTCTCGTCCAATTAGGGTTTTTAACCAATCTTGTGCATCCAATAAGTACATGTGTGTCATTGGTTGAACATTTAGGTCATTTTCGTGCTCCCTAGGCTTATTCTCGTCCAATTAGGGTTTTTAACCAATCTTGTGCATCCAATAAGTACATTTGTGTCCTTGGTTCAACATTTAGGTCATTTTCGTCCTCCGTATGCTTATTCTCGTCCAATTAGGGTTTTTAACCAATCTTGTGCATCCAATAAGTACGTTTGTGTCATTGGTTGAACATTTGGGTCATTTTTGTCCTCCCTAGGCTTATTCTCGTCCAATTATGGTTTTTAACCAATCTTGTGCATCCAATAAGTACATTTGTGTCATTGGTTGAACATTTAGGTCATTTTCGTCCTCCCAAGGCTTATTCTCGTCCAATTAGGGTTTTTAATCAATCTTGTGCATCCAATAAGTACAGTTGTGTCATTGGTTGAACATTTAGGTCATTTTCGTTCTCCCAAGGCTTATTCTCGTCCAATTAGGGTTTTTAACCAATCTTGTGCATCCAATAAGTACATTTGTGTCATTGGTTGAACATTTAGGTCATTTTCGTCCTCCCAAGGCTTATTCTCGTCCAATTAGGGTTTTTAACCAATCTTGTGCATCCAATAAGTGATTTTGTGTCGTTAATTGAACATTTAAGTCATTTTCGTCCTCCCAAGGCTTATTCTCGTCCAATTAGGGTTTTTAACCAATCTTGTGCATCCAATAAGTACATTTGTGTCATTGGTTGAACATTTAGGTCATTTTCGACCTCCCAAGGCTTATTCTCGTCCAATTAGGGTTTTTAACCAATCTTGTGCATCCAATAAGTACATTTGTGTCATTGGTTGAACATTTAGGTCATTTATGTCCTCCAAAAGCTTATTCTCGTCCAATTAGGGTTTTTAACCAATCTTGTGTATCCAATAAGTACATTTGTGTCATTGGTTGAACATTTAGGTCATTTTCGTCCTCCCAAGGCTTATTCTCGTCCAATTAGGGTTTTTAACCAATCTTGTGCATCCAATAAGTACATTTGTGTCATTGGTTGAACATTTAGGTCATTTTCGACCTCCCAAGGCTTATTCTCGTCCAATTAGGGTTTTTAACCAATCTTGTGCATCCAATAAGTACATTTGTGTCATTGGTTGAACATTTAGGTCATTTTCGTCCTCCCAAGGCTTATTCTCATCAGATTAGGATTTTTAACCAATCTTGTGCATCCAATAAGTGATTTTGTGTCATTGGTTGAACATTTAGGTCATTTGCGTCCTCCCAAGGCTTATTTTCGTCCAATTAGGGTTTTTAACCAATCTTGTGCATCCAATAAGTACATTTGTGTCATTGGTTGAACATTTAGGTCATTTTCGTCCTCCCAAGGCTTATTCTTGTCCAATTAGGGTTTTTAACCAATCTTGTGCATCCAATAAGTACATTTGTGTCATTGGTTGAACATTTAGGTCATTTTCGACCTCCCAAGGCTTATTCTCGTCCAATTAGGGTTTTTAACCAATCTTGTGCATCCAATAAGTGATTTTGTGTCATTGGTTGAACATTTAGGTCATTTTCGTCCTCCCAAGTCTTATTCTCGTCCAATTAGGGTTTTTAACCAATCTTGTGCATCCAATAAGTACTTTTGTGTCATTGGTTGAACATTTAGGTCATTTTCGTCCTCCCAAGGCTTATTCTCGTCCAATTAGGGTTTTTAACCAATCTTGTGCATCCAATAAGTGATGTTGTGTCATTGGTTGAACATTTAGGTCATTTTCGTCCTCCCAAGGCTTATTCTCGTCCAATTAGGGTTTTTAACCAATCTTGTGCATCTAATAAGTGATTTTGTGTCATTGGTTGAACATTTAGGTCACTTTCGTCCTCCCAAGGCTTATTCTCGTACAATTAGGGTTTTTAACCAATCTTGTGCATTCAATAAGTACATTTGTGTCATTGGTTGAACATTTAGGTCACTTTCGTCCTCCCAAGGCTTATTCTCGTCCAATTAGGGTTTTTAACCAATCTTGTGCATCCAATAAGTACATTTGTGTCATTGGTTGAACATTTAGGTCATTTTCGTCCTCCGTAGGCTTATTTTCGTCCAATTAGGGTTTTTAACCAATCTTGTGCATCCAATAAGTACATTTGTGTCATTGGTTGAACATTTAGGTCATTTTCGTCCTCCCTAGGCTTATTCTCGTCCAATTAGGGTTTTTAACCAATCTTGTGCGTCGAATAAGTGATTTTGTGTCATTGGTTGAACATTTTGGTCATTTTTGTCCTCCCAAGGTTTATTCTCTTCCAATTAGGGTTTTTAACCAATGTTGTGCATCCAATAAGTACATTTGTGTCATTGATTAAACATTTAGGTCATTTTTGTCCTCCCAAGGCTTATTCTCGTCCAATTAGGGTTTGTAACCAATCTTGTGCATCCAATAAGTACATTTGTGTCATTGGTTGAACATTTAGGTCATTTTCGTCCTCCCAAGGCTTATTTTCGTCCAATTAGGGTTTTTAACCAATCTTGTGCATCCAATAAGTACATTTGTGTCATTGGTTGAACATTTAGGTCATTTTCGTCCGCCCTAGGCTTATTCTCGTCCAATTAGGGTTTTTAACCAATCTTGTGCATCCAATAAGTGGTTTTGTGTCATTGGTTGAACATTTAGGTCATTTTCGTCCTCCATAGGCTTATTCTCGTCCAATTAGGGTTTTTAACCAGTCTTGTGCATTCAATAAGGGGTTTTGTGTCATTGGTTGAACATTTAGGTCATTTTGGTCCTCCCAAGGCTTATTCTCGTCCAATTAGGGTTTTTAACCAATCTTGTGCATGCAATAAGTACATTTGTGTCATTGGTTGAACATTTAGGTCATTTTCGTCCTCCCAAGGCTTATTTTCGTCCAATTAGGGTTTTTAACCAATCTTGTGCATCCAATAAGTACATTTGTGTCATTGGTTGAACATTTAGGTCATTTTCGTCCTCCCTAGGCTTATTCTCGTCCAATTAGGGTTTTGAACCAATCTTGTGCATCCAATAAGTGATTTTGTGTCATTGTTTGAACATTTAGGTCATTTTTGTCCTCCTAAGGCTTATTCTCGTCCAATTAGGGTTTTTAACCAATCTTGTGCATCCAATAAGTACATTTGTGTCATTGGTTGAACATTTAGGTCATTTTCGTCCTCCGAAGGCTTATTCTCGTCCAATTAGGGTTTTTAACCAATCTTGTGCATCCAATAAGTGATTTTGTGTCATTGGTTGAACATTTAGGTCATTTTCGTCCTCCCAAGGCTTATTCTCATCCAATTAGGGTTTTTAACCAATCTTGTGCATCCAATAAGTGATTTTGTGTCATTGGTTAAACATTTAGGTCATTTTCGTCCTCCCAAGGCTTATTCTCGTCCAATTAGGGTTTTTAACCAATCTTGTGCATCTAATAAGTGATTTTGTGTCATTGGTTGAACATTTAGGTCATTTTCGTCCTCCCAAGGCTTATTCTCGTCCAATTAGGGTTTTTAACCAATCTTGTGCATCCAATAAGTGATTTTGTGTCATCGGTTGAACATTTAGGTCATTTTCGTCCTCCCAAGGCTTATTCTCGTCCAATTAGGGTTTTTAACCAATCTTGTGCATCTAATAAGTGATTTTGTGTCATTGGTTGAACATTTAGGTCATTTTCGTCCTCCCAAGGCTTATTTTCATCCAATTAGGGTTTCTAACCAATCTTGTGTGTCCAATAAGTACATTTGTGTCATTGGTTGAACATTTAGGTCATTTTCGTCCTCCCTAGGCTTATTCTCGTCCAATTAGGGTTTTTAACCAATCTTTTGCATCCAATAAGTGATTTTGTGTCATTGATTGAACATTTAGGTCATTTTCGTCATGCCAAGGCTTATTCTCGTCCAATTACGATTTTTAACCAATCTTGTGCATCCAATAAGTGATGTTCTGTCATTGGTTGAACATTTAGGTCATTTTCGTCCTCCCAAGGCTTATTCTCGTCCAATTAGGGTTTTTAACCAATCTTGTGCATCTAATAAGTGATTTTGTGTCATTGGTTGAACATTTAGGTCATTTTCGTCCTCCCAAGGCTTATTTTCATCCAATTAGGGTTTTTAACCAATCTTGTGTGTCCAATAAGTACATTTGTGTCAATGGTTGAACATTTAGGTCATTTTTCGTCCTCCCAAGGCTTATTCTCGTCCAATTAGGGTTTTTAACCAATCTTGTGCATCTAATAAGTGATTTTGTGTCATTGGTTGAACGTTTAGGTCATTTTTGTCCTCCCAAGGCTTATTCTCGTCCAATTAGGGTTTTTAACCAATCTTGTGCATCCAATAAGTGATTTTGTGTCATTGGTTGAACATTTAGGTCATTTTCGTCCTCCCAAGGCTTATTTTCGTCCAATTAGGGTTTTTAACCAATCTTGTGCATCCAATAAGTAAATTTGTGTCATTGGTTGAACATTTAGGTCATTTTCGTCCTCCCTAGGCTTATTCTCGTCCAATTAGGGTTTTTAACCAATCTTGTGCATCTAATAAGTGATTTTGTGTCATTGGTTGAACATTTAGGTCATTTTCGTCCTCCCAAGGCTTATTTTCATCCAATTAGGGTTTTTAACCAATCTTGTGCATCCAATAAGTACATTTGTGTCATTGGTTGAACATTTAGGTCATTTTTCGTCCTCCCAAGGCTTATTCTCGTCCAATTAGGGTTTTTAACCAATCTTGTGCATCTAATAAGTGATTTTGTGTCATTGGTTGAACGTTTAGGTCATTTTGTCCTCCCAAGGCTTATTCTCATCCAATTAGGGTTTTTAACCAATCTTGTGCATCCAATAAGTGATTTTGTGTCATTGATTGAACATTTACGTCATTTTCGTCCTCCCAAGGCTTATTCTCGTCCAATTAGGGTTTTTAACCAATCTTGTGCATCCAATAAGTACATTTGTGTCATTGGTTGAACATTTAGGTCATTTTCGACCTCCCAAGGCCTATTCTCGTCCAATTAAGGTTTTTAACCAATCTTGTGCATCCAATAAGTGATTTTGTGTCATTGGTTGAACATTTAGGTCATTTTCGTCCTCCCAAGGCTTATTTTCATCCAATTAGGGTTTTCAACCAATCTTGTGCGTCCAATAAGTACATTTGTGTCATTGGTTGAACATTTAGGTCATTTTTCGTCCTCCCAAGGCTTATTCTCGTCCAATTAGGGTTTTTAACCAATGTTGTGCATCTAATAAGTGATTTTGTGTCATTGGTTGAACGTTTAGGTCATTTTTGTCCTCCCAAGGCTTATTCTCATCCAATTAGGGTTTTTAACCAATCTTGTGCATCTAATAAGTGATTTTGTGTCATTGGTTGAACATTTAGGTCATTTTCGTCCTCCGAAGGCTTATTTTAATCCAATTAGGGTTTTTAACAAATCTTGTGCATCCAATAAGTACATTTGTGTCATTGGTTGAACATTTAGGTCATTATCGACCTCCCAAGGCTTATTCTCGTCCAATTAGGGTTTTTAATCAATCTTGTGCATCCAATAAGTGATTTTGTGTCATTGGTTGAACATTTAGGTCATATTCATCCTCCCAAGGCTTATTCTCATCCAATTAGGGTTTTTAACCAATCTTGTGCATCCAATAAGTGATTTTGTGTCATTGGTTGAACATTTAGGTCATTTTCGTCCTCCCAAGGTTTATTTTCGTCCAATTAGGGTTTTTAACCAATCTTGTGCATCCAATAAGTACATTTGTGTCATTGGTTGAACATTTAAGTCATTTTCGTCGTCCCAAGGCTTATTCTAGTCCAATTAGGGTTTTTAACCAATCTTGTGCATCCAATAAGTACATTTGTGTCATTGGATGAACATTTAGGTCATTTTCGACCTCCCAAGGCTTATTTTCGTCCAATTAGGGTTTTTAACCAATCTTGTGCATCCAATAAGTACATTTGTGTCATTGGTTGAACATTTAGGTCATTTTTCGTCCTCCCAAGGCTTATTCTCGTCCAATTAGGGTTTTTAACCAATCTTGTGCATCTAATAAGTGATTTTGTGTCATTGGTTGAACATTTAGGTCATTTTGTCCTCCCAAGGCTTATTCTCATCCAATTAGGGTTTTTAACCAATCTTGTGCATCCAATAAGTGATTTTGTGTCATTGATTGAACATTTACGTCATTTTCGTCCTCCCAAGGCTTATTCTCGTCCAATTAGGGTTTTTAACCAATCTTGTGCATCCAATAAGTACATTTGTGTCATTGGTTGAACATTTAGGTCATTTTCGACCTCCCAAGGCTTATTCTCCTCCAATAAGGGTTTTTAACCAATCTTGTGCATCCAATAAGTGATTTTGTGTCATTGGTTGAACATTTAGGTCATTTTCGTCCTCCCTAGGCTTATTCTCCTCCAATTAGGGTTTTTAACCAATCTTGTGCATCCAATAAGTACACTTGTGTCATTGGTTGAACATTTAGGTCATTTTCGTCCTCCCAAGGCTTATTCTCGTCCAATTAGGGTTTTTAACCAATCTTGTGCATCCAATAAGTGATTTTGTGTCATTGGTTGAAGATTTAGGTCATTTTCGTCCTCCCTAAGCTTATTCTCGTCCAATTAGGGTTTTTAACCAATCTTGTGCATCCAATAAGTACACTTGTGTCATTGGTTGAACATTTAGGTCATTTTCGTCCTCCCTAGGCTTATTCTCGTCCAATTAGGGTTTTTAACCAATCTTGTGCATCCAATAAGTGGTTTTGTGTCATTGGTTGAACATTTAGGTCATTTTCGTCCTCCATAGGCTTATTCTCGTCCAATTAGGGTTTTTAACCAGTCTTGTGCATTCAATAAGGGGTTTTGTGTCATTGGTTGAACATTTAGGTCATTTTGGTCCTCCCAAGGCTTATTCTCGTCCAATTAGGGTTTTTAACCAATCTTGTGCATGCAATAAGTACATTTGTGTCATTGGTTGAACATTTAGGTCATTTTCGTCCTCCCAAGGCTTATTTTCGTCCAATTAGGGTTTTTAACCAATCTTGTGCATCCAATAAGTACATTTGTGTCATTGGTTGAACATTTAGGTCATTTTCGTCCTCCCTAGGCTTATTCTCGTCCAATTAGGGTTTTGAACCAATCTTGTGCATCCAATAAGTGATTTTGTGTCATTGTTTGAACATTTAGGTCATTTTTGTCCTCCTAAGGCTTATTCTCGTCCAATTAGGGTTTTTAACCAATCTTGTGCATCCAATAAGTACATTTGTGTCATTGGTTGAACATTTAGGTCATTTTCGTCCTCCGAAGGCTTATTCTCGTCCAATTAGGGTTTTTAACCAATCTTGTGCATCCAATAAGTGATTTTGTGTCATTGGTTGAACATTTAGGTCATTTTCGTCCTCCCAAGGCTTATTCTCGTCCAATTAGGATTTTTAATCAATCTTGTGCATCCAATAAGTGATTTTGTGTCATTGGTTGAACATTTAGGTCATTTTCGTCCTCCCAAGGCTTATTCTCGTCCAATTAGGGTTTTTAACCAATCTTGTGCATCCAATAAGTGTTTTTGTGTCATTGGTTGAACATTTAGGTCATTTTCGTCCTCCCAAGGCTTATTCTCGTCCAATTAGGGTTTTTAACCAATCTTGTGCATCCAATAAGTACATTTGTGTCATTGGTTGAACATTAAGGTCATTTTCATCCGCCCTAGGCTTTTTCTCGTCCACCTAGGCTTTTTCTCGTCCAATTAGGTTTTCTAACCAATCTTGTGCATCCAATAAGTACATTTAGGTCATTGGTTGAACATTTAGGTCATTTTCGTCCTCCCAAGGCTTATTTTCGTCCAATTAGGGTTTTTAACCAATCTTGTGCATCCAATAAGTACATTTGTGTCATTGGTTGAACATTTAGGTCATTTTCGTCCTCCCAAGGCTTATTCTCGTCCAATTAGGGTTTTTAACCAATCTTGTGCATCCAATAAGTACATTTGTGTCATTGGTTGAACATTTAGGTCATTTTCGTCCTCCCAAGGCTTATTCTCGTCCAATTAGGGTTTTTAACTAATCTTGTGCATCTAATAAGTGATTTTGTGTCATTGGTTGAACATTTAGGTCATTTTCGTCCTCCCAAGGCTTATTTTCATCCAATTAGGGTTTTTAACCAATCTTGTGCATCCAATAAGTACATTTGTGTCATTGGTTGAACATTTAGGTCATTTTTCGTCCTCCCAAGGCTTATTCTCGTCCTATTAGGGTTTTTAACCAATCTTGTGCATCTAATAAGTGATTTTGTGTCATTGGTTGAACATTTAGGTCATTTTCGTCCTCCCTAGGCTTATTCTCGTCCAATTAGGGTTTTTAACCAATCTTGTGCATCCAATTAGTGATTTTGTGTCATTGGTTGAACATTTATGTCATTTTCGTCCTCCCTAGGTTTATTCTCGTCCAATTAGGGTTTTTAAACAATCTTGTGAATACAATAAGTGATTTTGTGCCATTGGTTTAACATTTAGGTCATTTTCGTCCTCTCAAGGTTTATTCTCGTCTTATTAGGGTTCTTTTACCAATCTTGTGCATCCAATAAGTACATTTGTGTCATTGGTTGAACATTTAGGTCATTTTTCGTCCTCCCAAGGCTTATTCTCGTCCAATTAGGGTTTTTAACCAATCTTGTGCATCTAATAAGTGATTTTGTGTCATTGGTTGAACGTTTAGGTCATTTTTGTCCTCCCAAGGCTTATTCTCGTCCAATTAGGGTTTTTAACCAATCTTGTGCATCCAATAAGTGATTTTGTGTTATTGATTGAACATTTAGGTCATTTTCGTCCTCCCTAGGCTTATTCTCGTCCAATTAGGGTTTTTCACCAATCTTGTGCATCCAATAAGTGATTTTGTGTCATTGATTGAACATTTAGGTCATTTTAGTCCTCCCAAGGCTTATTCTCGTCCAATTAGGGTTTTTAACCAATCTTGTGCATCCAATAAGTGATTTTATGTCATTGGTTGAACATTTACGTCATTTTCGTCCTCCCAAGGCTTATTCTCGTCCAATTAGGGTTTTTAACCAATCTTGTGCATCCAATAAGTACATTTGTGTCATTGGTTGAACATTTAGGTCATTTTCGACCTCCCAAGGCTTATTCTCGTCCAATTAGGGTTTTTAA
>JBBPBP010000258.1:0-16161 GCA_037974735.1 Cicer chorassanicum
TCCAGTGACTTATTTCGTCCAATTAGGGTTTTTAACTAATCTTGTGCATCCAATAAGTGATTTTGTGTCATTGGTTGAACATTTAGGTCATTTTCGTCCTCCCTAGGCTAATTCTTTACCAATTAGGGTTTTTAACCAATCTTGTGCATCCAATAAGTGATTTTGTGTCATTGGTTGAACATTTACGTCATTTTCGTCCTCCCTAGGCTTATTCTCGTCCAATTAGGGTTTTGTGCATCCAATAAGTACATTTGTGTCATAAGTTGAACATTTAGGTCATTTTCGTCCTCCCAAGGCTTATTCTCGTCCAATTAGGGTTTTTAACCAATCTTGTGCATACAATAAGTGATTTTGTGTCATTGGTTGAACATTTAGGTCATTTTTGTCCTCCAATGACTTATTTCGTCCAATTAGGGTTTTTAACCAATCTTCTGCATCCAATAAGTGATTTTGTGTCATTGGTTGAACATTTAGGTCATTTTCGTCTTCCCTAGGCTTATTCTCGTCCAATTAGGGTTTTGTGCATCCAATAAGTACATTTGTGTCATTGTTTGAACATTTAGGTCATTTTCATCCTCCCTAGGCTTATTCTCATCAAATTAGAGTTTTTAACAAATCTTGTGCATCCAATAAGTGATTTTGTGTCATTGGTTGAACATTTACGTCACTTTCGTCCTCCCTAGGCTAATTCTTTACCAATTAGGGTTTTTAACCAATCTTGTGCATCCAATAAGTGATTTTGTGTCATTGGTTGAACATTTAGGTCATTTTCGTCTTCCAGTGACTTATTTCGTCCAATTAGGGTTTTTAACTAATCTTGTGCATCCAATAAGTGATTTTGTGTCATTGGTTGAACATTTAGGTCATTTTCGTCCTCCCTATGCTTATTCTCATCAAATTAGAGTTTTAAACAAATCTTGTGCATCCAATAAGTGATTTTGTGTCATTGGTTGAACATTTAGGTCATTTTCGTCCTCCCTAGGCTTATTCTCGTCCAATTAGGGTTTTTAACCAATCTTGTGCATCCAATAAGTGATTTTGTGTCATTGGTTGAACATTTAGGTCATTTTCGTCCTCCCTAGGCTTATTCTCGTCCAATTAGGGTTTTGTGCATCCAATAAGTACATTGTTTCATTGGTTGAACATTTAGGTCATTTTCGTCCTCCCAAGGTTTATTCTCGTCCAATTAGGGTTTTTAACCAATTTTGTGCATCCAATAAGTTATTTTGTGTCATTGTTTGAACATTTAGGTCATTTTCGTCCTCCCTAGGCTTATTCTCATCAAATTAGAGTTTTTAACAAATCATGTGCATCCAATAAGTGATTTTGTGTCATTGGTTGAACATTTACGTCACTTTCGTCCTCCCTAGGCTTATTCTCTACCAATTAGGATTTTTAACCAATCTTGTGCATCCAATAAGTGATTTTGTGTCATTGTTTGAACATTTAGGTCATTTTCGTCCTCCTAAGGCTTATTCTCGTCCAATTAGGGTTTTTAACCAATCTTGTGCATCCAATAAGTGATTTTGTATCATTTGTTGAACATTTAGGTCATTTTCGTCCTCCCTAGGCTTATTCTCGTCCAATTAGGGTTTTGTGCATCCAATAAGTACATTTGTGTCATTGGTTGAACATTTAGGTCATTTTCGTCCTCCCAAGGCTTATTCTCGTCCAATTAGGGTTTTTAACAAATCTTGTGCATCCAATAAGTGATTTTGTGTCATTGGTTGAACATTTAGGTCATTTTCGTCCTCCCTAGGATTATTCTTGTCCAATTAGGGTTTTTAACCAATCTTGTGCATCCAATAAGTGATTTTGTGTCATTGGTTGAACATTTACCTCATTTTCGTCCTCCCTAGGCTCATTCTCTACCAATTAGGGTTTTTAACCAATCTTGTGCATCCAATAAGTGATTTTATGTCATTGTTTGAACATGTAGGTCATTTTCGTCCTCCCAAGTGTTATTCTCGTCCAATTAGGGTTTTTAACCAATCTTGTGCATCCAATAAGTGATTTTGTGTCATTGGTTGAACATTTAGGTCATTTTCGTCCTCCCTAGGCTTATTCTCGTCCAATTAGGGTTTTGTGCATCCAATAAGTACATTTGTTTCATTGGTTGAACATTTAGGTCCTTTTCGTCCTCCCAAGGCTTATTCTCGTCCAATTAGGGTTTTTAACCAATCTTGTGCAGCCAATAAGTGATTTTGTGTCATTGGTTGAACATTTAAGTCATTTTCGTCCTCCCAAGGCTTATTCTCGTCCAATTAGGGTTTTTAACCAATCTTGTGCATCCAATAAGTGATTTTGTGTCATTGGTTGAAAATTTAGGACATTTTCGTCCTCCCTAGGCTTATTCTCGTCCAATTAGGGTTTTTAACCAATCTTGTGCATCCAATAAGTGATTTTGTGTCATTGGTTGAACATTTAGGTCATTTTCGTCCTCCCTAGGCTTATTCTCGTCTAATTAGCGTTTTTAACCAATCTTGTGCATCCAATAAGTGATTTTGTGTCAATGGTTGAACATTTAGGTCATTTTTGTCCTCCCTAGGCTTATTCTCGTCCAATTAGGGTTTTTAAACAATCTTGTGCATCTAATAAGTGATTTTGTGTCATTGGTTGAACATTTAGGTCATTTTCGTCGTCCCTAGGCTTATTCTCGTCCAATTAGGGTTTTTAACCAATCTTGTGCATCCAATAAGTGATATTGTGTCATTGGTTGAACATTTATTTCATTTTCGTCCTCCCTAGGTTTATTCTCGTCCAATTAGGGTTTTTAAACAATCTTGTGAATCAAATAAGTGATTTTGTGCCATTGGTTTAACATTTAGGTCATTTTCGTCCTCCCAAGGTTTATTCTCGTCTTATTAGGGTTTTTAACCAATCTTGTGCATCTAATAAGTGATTTTGTGTCATTGGTTGAACATTTAGGTCATTTTCGTCCTCCCTAGGCTTATTCTCGTCCAATTAGGGTTTTTAACCAATCTTGTGCATCCAATAAGTGATTTTGTGTCATTGGTTGAACATTTATGTCATTTTCGTCCACCCTAGGCTTATTCTCGTCCAATTAGGGTTTTTAACCAATCTTGTGCATCCAATAAGTACATTTGTGTCATTGGTTGAACATTTAGGTCATTTTCGTCCTCCCTAGGCTTATTCTCGTCCAATTAGGGTTTTTAACCAATCTTGTGCATCCAATAAGTGATTTTGTGTCATTGGTTGAACATTTAGGTCATTTTCGTCCTCCCAAGTCTTATTTTCATCCAATTAGGGTTTTTAACCAATCTTGTGCATCCAATAAGTGATTTTGTGTCATTGGTTGAACATTTATGTCATTTTCGTCCTCCCAAGGCTTATTCTCGTCCAATTAGGGTTTTTAACCAATCTTGTGCATCCAATAAGTACTTTTGTGTCATTGGTTGAACTTTAGGTCATTTTCGTCCTCCCAAGGCTTATTCTCGTCCAATTAGGGTTTTTAACCAATCTTGTGCATCCAATAAGTGATCTTGTGTCATTTGTTGAACATTTAGGTCATTTTCGTCCTCCCTAGGCTTATTCTCGTCCAATTAGGGTTTTTAACCAATCTTGTGCATCCAATAAGTGATTTTGTGTCATTGGTTGAACATTTAGGTCATTTTCGTCCTCCCAAGGCTTATTCTCGTCCAATTAGCGTTTTTAACCAATCTTGTGCATCCAATAAGTGATTTTGTGTCTTTGGTTGAACATTTAGGTCATTTTCGTCCTCCCTAGGCTTATTCTCGTCCAATTAGGGTTTTTAACCAATCTTGTGCATCCAATAAGTGATTTTGTGTCATTGGTTGAACATTTAGGTCATTTTCGTCCTCCCTAGGCTTATTCTCGTCCAATTAGGGTTTTTAAACAATCTTGTGCATCGAATAAGTGATTTTGTGTCATTGGTTGAACATTTAGGTCATTTTCGTCCTCCCTAGGCTTATTCTCGTCCAATTAGGGTTTTTAACCAATCTTGTGCATCCAATAAGTGATTTTGTGTCATTGGTTGAACATTTAGGTCATTTTCGTCCTCCCTAGGCTTATTCTCGTCCAATTAGGGTTATTAACCAATCTAGTGCATCCAATAAGTGATTTTGTGTCATTGGTTGAACATTTAGGTCATTTTCGTCCTCCCAAGGCTTATTCTCGTCCAATTAGGGTTTTTAACCAATCTTGTGCATCCAATAAGTACATTTGTGTCATTGGTTGAACATTTAGGTCATTTTCGTCCTTCCAAGGCTTATTCTCGTCCAATTAGGGTTTTTGACCAATCTTGTGCATCCAATAAGTGATTTTGTGTCATTGGTAGAACATTTAGGTCATTTTCGTCCTCCCTAGGCTTATTCTCGTCCAATTAGGGTTTTTAACCAATCTTGTGCATCCAATAAGTACATTTGTGTCATTGATTGAACATTTAGGTCATTTTCGTCCTCCCTAGGCTTATTCTCGTCCAATTTGGGTTTTTAACCAATCTTGTGCATCCAATAAGTGATTTTGTAGCATTGGTTGAACATTTAGGTCATTTTCGTCCTCCCAAGTTTTATTCTCTTCCAATTAGGGTTTTTAACCAATCTTAGGCATCCAATAAGTGATTTTGTGTCATTGGTTGAACATTTAGGTCATTTTCATCCTCCCAAGGCTTATTCTCGTCCAATTTGGGTTTTTAACCAATCTTGTGCATCGATTAAGTACATTTGTGTCATTGGTTGAACATTTAGGTCATTTTCGTCCTCCCTAGGCTTATTCTCGTCCAATTAGGGTTTTTAACCAATCTTGTGCATCCAATAAGTGATTTTGTGTCATTGGTTGAACATTTAGGTCATTTTCGTCCTCCCAAGGCTTATTCTCGTCCAATTAGGGTTTTTAACAAATCTTGTGCATCCAATAAGTACATTTGTGTCATTGGTTGAACATTTAGGTCATTTTTTGTCCTCCCAAGGCTTATTCTCGTCCAATTAGGGTTTTTAACCAATCTTGTGCATCTAATAAGTGATTTTGTGTCATTGGTTGAACATTTAGGTCATTTTCGTCCTCCTTAGGCTTATTCTCGTCCAATTAGGGTTTTTAACCAATCTTGTGCATCCAATAAGTGATTTTGTGTCATTGGTTGAATATTTAGGTCATTTTCGTCCTCCCAAGGCTTATTCTCGTCCAATTAGGGTTTTTAACCAATCTTGTACATCGAATAAGTGATTTTGTGTCATTGGTTGAACATTTAGGTCATTTTCGTCCTCCCTAGGCTTATTCTCGTCCAATTAGGGTTTTTAACCAATCTTGTGCATCCAATAAGTGATTTTGTGTCATTGGTTGAACATTTAGGTCATTTTCGTCCTCCCTAGGCTTATTCTCGTCCAATTAGGGTTTTTAACCAATCTTGTGCATCCAATAGGTGATTTTGTGTCATTTGTTGAACATTTAGGTCATTTTCGTCCTCCCTTAGCTTATTCTCGTCCAATTAGGGTTTTTAACCAATCTTGTGCATCCAATAAGTACATTTGTGTCATTGGTTGAACATTTAGGTCATTTTCGTCCTCCCTAGGCTTATTCTCGTCCAATTAGGGTTTTTAACCAATCTTGTGCATCCAATAAGTGATTTTGTGTCATTGGTTGAACATTTAGGTCATTTTCGTCCTCCCTAGGCTTATTCTCGTCCAATTAAGGTTTTAACCAATCTTGTGCATGCAATAAGTACATTTGTGTCATTGGTTGAACATTTAGGTCATTTTCGTAATCCCAAGGCTTATTCTCGTCCAATTAGGGGTTTTAACCAATCTTGTGCATCCAATAAGTGATTTTGTGTCATTGGTTTAACATTTATGTTATTTTCGTCCTCCCAAGGCTTATTCTCGTCCAATTAGGGTTTTTAACCAATCTTGTGCATCCAATAAGTGATTTTGTGTCATTGGTTGAACATTTAGATCATTTTCGTCCTCCCAAGGCTTATTCTCGTCCAATTAGGGTTTTTAACCAATCTTGTGCATCCAATAAGTGATTTTGTGTCATTGGTTGAACATTTTGGTCATTTTCGTCCTCCCTAGGCTTATTCTCGTCCAATTAGGGTTTTTAACCAATCTTGTGCATCCAATAAGTGATTTTGTGTCATTGGTTGAACATTTAGGTCATTTTCGTCCTCCCTAGGCTTATTCTCGTCCAATTAGGGTTTTTAACCAATCTTGTGCATCCAATAAGTACAATTGTGTCATTGGTCGAACATTTATGTCATTTTCGTCCTCCCAAGGCTTATTCTCGTCCAATTAGGGTTTTTAACCAATCTTGTGCATCCAATAAGTACATTTGTGTTATTGGTTGAACATTTAGGTCATTTTCGTCCTCCCTAGGCTTATTCTCGTCCAATTAGGGTTTTTAACCAATCTTGTGCATCCAATAAGTGATTTTGTGTCATTGGTTGAACATTTAGGTCATTTTCGTCCTCCCAAGGCTTATTCTCGTCCAATTAGCGTTTTTAACCAATCTTGTGCATCCAATAAGTGATTTTGTGTCTTTGGTTGAACATTTAGGTCATTTTCGTCCTCCCTAGGCTTATTCTCGTCCAATTAGGGTTTTTAACCAATCTTGTGCATCCAATAAGTGATTTTGTGTCATTGGTTGAACATTTAGGTCATTTTCGTCCTCCCTAGGCTTATTCTCGTCCAATTAGGGTTTTGAACAAATATTGTGCATCCAATAAGTGATTTTGTGTCATTGGTTGAACATTTAGGTCATTTTCGTCCTCCCTAGGCTTATTCTCGTCCAATTAGGGTTTTTAACCAATCTTGTGCATCCAATAAGTGATTTTGTGTCATTGGTTGAACATTTAGGTCATTTTCGTCCTCCCTAGGCTTATTCTCGTCGAATTAGGGTTTTTAACCAATCTTGTGCAACCAATAAGTGATTTTGTGTCATTGGTTGAACATTTAGGTCATTTTCGTCCTCCCTAGGCTTATTCTCGTCCAATTAGGGTTTTTAACAAATCTTGTGCATCCAATAAGTGATTTTGTGTCATTGGTTGAACATTTAGGTCATTTTCGTCCTCCCAAGGCTTGTTCTCGTCCAATTAGGGTTTTTAACCAATCTTGTGCATCCAATAAGTACATTTGTGTCATTGGTTGAACATTTAGGTCATTTTCGTCCTCCCAAGGCTTATTCTCGTCCAATTAGGGTTTTTAACCAATTTTGTGCATCGAATAAGTACATTTGTGTCATTGGTTGAACATTTAGGTCATTTTCGTCCTCCCAAGGCTTATTCTCGTCCAATTAGGGTTTTTAACCAATCTTGTGCATCCAATAAGTACATTTGTGTCATTGGTTGAACATTTAGGTCATGTTCGTCCTCCCTAGGCTTATTCTCGTCCAATTAGGGTTTTTAACCAATCTTGTGCATCTAATAAGTGATTTTGTATCATTAGTTGAACATTTAGGTCATTTTCGTCCTCCCAAGGCTTATTCTCGTCCAATTAGGGTTTTTAACAAATCTTGTGCATCCAATAAGTACATTTGTGTCATTGGTTGAACATTTATGTCATTTTCGACCTCCCAAGGCTTATTCTCGTCCAAGTAGGAATTTTAACTAATCTTGTGCATCCAATAAGTGATTTTGTGTCATTGGTTGAACATTTAGGTCATTTTTCGTCCTCCCAATGCTTATTCTCGTCAAATTAGGGTTTTTAACCAATCTTGTGCATCTAATAAGTGATTTTGTGTCATTGGTTGAACATTTAGGTCATTTCATCCTCCCTAGGCTTATTCTCGTCCAATTAGGGTTTTTAACCAATCTTGTGCATCCAATAAGTACATTTGTGTCATTGGTTCAACATTTAGGTCATTTTTCGTCCTCCCATTGCTGATTCTCGTCAAATTAGGGTTTTTAACCAATCTTGTGCATCCAATAAGTGATGTTCTGTCATTGGTTGAACATTTAGGTCATTTTCGTCCTCCCAAGGCTTATTCTCGTCCAATTAGGTTTTTTAACCAATCTTGTGGATCTAATAAGTGATTTTGTGTCATTGGTTGAACATTTAGGTCATTTTCGTCCTCCCTAGGCTTATTCTCGTCTAATTAGGGTTTTTAACCAATCTTGTGCATCCAATAAGTGATTTTGTGTCATTGGTTGAACATTTATGTCATATTCGTCCTCCCTAGGCTTATTCTCGTCCAATTAGGGTTTTTAAACAATCTTGTGCATCTAATAAGTGATTTTGTGTCATTGGTTGAACATTTAGGTCATTTTCGTCGTCCATAGGCTTATTCTCGTCCAATTAGGGTTTTTAACCAATCTTGTGCATCTAATAAGTGATTTTGTGTCATTGGTTGAACATTTAGGTCATTTTTCGTCCTCCCAATGCTTATTCTCGTCAAATTAGGGTTTTTAACCAATCTTGTGCATCTAATAAGTGATTTTGTGTCATTGGTTGAACATTTAGGTCATTTTCGTCCTCCCTAGGCTTATTCTCTTCCAATTAGGGTTTTAAACCAATCTTGTGCATCGAATAAGTACATTTATGTCATTGGTTGAACATTTATGTCAATTTCGTCCTCCCAAGGCTTATTATCGTCCAATTAGGGTTTTTAACCAATCTTGTGCATCCAATAAGTCATTTTGAGTCATTGGTTGAACATTTAGGTCATTTTCGTCCTCCCAAGGCTTATTCTCATCAGATTAGGATTTTTAACCAATCTTGTGCATCCAATAAGTGATTTTGTGTCATTGGTTGAACATTTAGGTCATTTGCGTCCTCCCAAGGCTTATTTTCGTACAATTAGGGTTTTTAACTAATCTTGTGCATCCAATAAGTACATTTGTGTCATTGGTTGAACATTTAGGTCATTTTCGTCCTCCCAAGGCTTATTCTCGTCCAATTAGGGTTTTTAACCAATCTTGTGCATCCAATAAGTACATTTGTGTCATTGGTTGAACATTTAGGTCATTTTCGTCCTCCCAAGGCTAATTCTCGTCCAATTAGGGTTTTTAACAAATCTTGTGCATCTAATAAGTACATTTGTGTCATTGGTTGAACATTTAGGTCATTTTCGTCCTCCCTAGGCTTATTCTCGTCCAATTAGGGTTTTTAACCAATCTTGTGCATCCAATAAGTGATTTTGTGTCATTGGTTGAACATTTAGGTCATTTTCGTCCTCCCAAGGCTTATTCTCGTCCAATTAGCGTTTTTAACCAATCTTGTGCATCCAATAAGTGATTTTGTGTCTTTGGTTGAACATTTAGGTCATTTTCGTCCTCCCTAGGCTTATTCTCGTCCAATTAGGGTTTTTAACCAATCTTGTGCATCCAATAAGTGATTTTGTGTCATTGGTTGAACATTTAGGTCATTTTCGTCCTCCCTAGGCTTATTCTCGTCCAATTAGGGTTTTGAACAAATATTGTGCATCCAATAAGTGATTTTGTGTCATTGGTTGAACATTTAGGTCATTTTCGTCCTCCCTAGGCTTATTCTCGTCCAATTAGGGTTTTTAACCAATCTTGTGCATCCAATAAGTGATTTTGTGTCATTGGTTGAACATTTAGGTCATTTTCGTCCTCCCTAGGCTTATTCTCGTCCCATTAGGGTTTTAAACCAATCTTGTGCATCCAATAAGTACATTTGTGTCATTGGTTGAACATTTAGGTCATTTTCGTCCTCCCTAGGCTTATTCTCGTCCAATTAGGGTTTTTAACCAATCTTGTGCATCCAATAAGTGATTTTGTGTCATTGGTTGAACATTTAGGTCATTTTCGTCCTCCCTAGGCTTATTCTCGTCCAATTAGGGTTTTTAACCAATCTTGTGCATCCAATAAGTACATTTATGTCATTGGTTGAACATTAAGGTCATTTTCGTCCTCCCTAGGCTTATTCTCGTCCAATTAGGGTTTTTAACCAATCTTGTGCATCCAATAAGTGATTTTGTGTCATTGGTTGAACATTTAGGTCATTTTCGTCCTCCCAAGGCTTATTCTCATCCAATTAGGGTTTTTAACCAATCTTGTGCATCCAATAATTTATTTTGTGTCATTGGTTGAACATTTAGGTCATTTTCGTCCTCCCTAGGCTTATTCTCGTCCAATTAGGGTTTTTAACCAATCTTGTGCATCCAATAAGTACAATTGTGTCATTGGTTGAACATTTAGGTCATTTTCGTCCTCCCAAGGATTATTCTCGTCCAATTAGGGTTTTTAACCAATGTTGTGCATCCAATAAGTGATTTGGTGTCATTGGTTGAACATTTAGGTCATTTTCGTCCTCCCTAGGCTTATTCTCGTCCAATTAGGGTTTTTAACCAATCTTGTGCATCCAATAAGTGATTTTGTGTCATTGGTTGAACATTTAGGTCATTTTCGTCCTCCCAAGGCTTATTCTCGTCCAATTAGGGTTTTTAACCAATCTTGTGCATCCAATAATTTATTGTGTCATTGGTTGAACATTTAGGTCATTTTCGTCCTCCCAAGGATTATTCTCGTCCAATTAGGGTTTTTAACCAATCTTGTGCATCAAATAAGTGATTTTGTGTCATTGGTTGAACATTTAGGTCATTTTCGTCCTCCCTATGCTTATTCTCTTCCAATTAGGGTTTTTAACCAATCTTGTGCATCCAATAAGTGATTTTGTGTCATTGGTTGAACATTTAGGTCATTTTCGTCCTCCCTAGGCTTATTCTCGTCCAATTAGGGTTTTTAACCAATCTTGTACATCCAATAAGTGATTTTGTGTCATTGGTTAAACATTTTGGTCATTTTCGTCGTCCCAAGGCTTATTCTCGTCCAATTAGGGTTTTTAACCAATCTTGTGCATCCAATAAGTGATTTTGTGTCATTGGTTAAACATTTAGGTCATTTTTATCCTCCTTAGGCTTATTCTCGCCCAATTAGGATTTTTAACCAATCTTGTGCATCCAATAAGTGATTTTGTGTCATTGGTTGAACATTTAGGTCATTTTCGTCCTCCCTAGGCTTATTCTCGTCCAATTAGGGTTTTTAACCAATCTTGTGCATCCAATAAGTGATTTTGTGTCATTGGTTGAACATTTAGGTCATTTTCGTCCTCCCTAAGCTTATTCTCGTCCAATTAGTGTTTTTAAACAATCTTGTGCATCCAATAAGTGATTTTGTGCCATTGGTTGAACATTTAGGTCATTTTTGTCCTCCTTCGGCTTATTCTCGTCCAATTAGGGTTTTTAACCAATCTTGTGCATCCAATAAGTGATTTTGTGTCATTGGTTGAACATTTTGGTCATTTTCGTCCTCCCTAGGCTTATTCTCGTCCAATTAGGGTTTTTAACCAATCTTGTGCATCCAATAACTGCATTTGTGTCATTGGTTGAACATTTAGGTCATTTTCGTCCTCCCTAGGCTTATTCTCGTCCAATTAGGGTTTTTAACCAATCTTGTGCATCCAATAAGTGATTTTGTGTCATTGGTTGAACATTTAGGTCATTTTCGTCCTACCAAGGCTTATTCTCGTCCAATTAGGGTTTTTAACCAATCTTGTGCATCCAATAAGTGATTTTGAGTCATTGATTGAACATTTTGGTCATTTTCGTCCTCCCTAGGCTTATTCTCGTCCAATTAGGGTTTTTCACCCATCTTGTGCATCCAATAACTACATTTGTGTCATTGGTTGAACATTTAGGTCATTTTCGTCCTCCCAAGGCTTATTCTCGTCCAATTAGGGTTTTTAACCAATCTTGTGCATCCAATAAGTACATTTGTGTCATTGGTTGAACATTTAGGTCATTTCCGTCGTCCAAAGGCTTATTCTCGTCCAATTAGGGTTTTTAACCAATCTTGTTCATCCAATAAGTGAGTTTGTGTCATTGGTTGAACATTTAGGTCATTTTCGTCATCCCAAGGCTTATTCTCGTCCAATTAAGGTTTTTAACCAATCTTGTGCATCCAATAAGTGATTTTGTGTCATTGGTTGAACATTTAGGTCATTTTCGTCCTCCCTAGGCTTATTCTCGTCCAATTAGGGTTTTTAACCAATCTTGTGCATCCAATAAGTGATTTTGTGTCATTGGTTATACATTTAGGTCATTTTCGTCCTCCCTAGGCTTATTCTCGTCCAATTAGGGTTTTTAACCAATCATGCGCATCCAATAAGTACATTTGTGTCATAAGTTGAACATTTAGGTCATTTTCGTCCTCCCTAGGCTTATTCTCGTCCAATTAGGGTTTTTAACCAATCTTGTGCATCCAATAAGTACATTTGTGTCATAAGTTGAACATTTAGGTCATTTTCGTCCTCCCTAGGCTTATTCTCGTCCAATTAGGGTTTTTAACCAATCTTGTGCATCCAATAAGTGATTTTGTGTCATTGGTTGAACATTTAGGTCATTTTCGTCCTCCCTAGGCTTATTCTCGTCCAATTAGGGTTTTTAACCAATCTTGTGCATCCAGTAAGTACATTTGTGGCATTGGTTGAACATTTAGGTCATTTTAGTCCTCCCTAGGCTTATTCTCGTCCAATTAGGGTTTTTAACCAATCTTATGCATCTAATAAGTGATTTTGTGTCATTGGTTGAACATTTAGGTCATTTTCGTTCTCCCAAGGCTTATTCTCGTCCAATTAGGGTTTTTAACCAATCTTATGCATCTAATAAGTGATTTTGTGTCATTGGTTGAACATTTAGGTCATTTTCGTCCTCCCTAGGCTTATTCTCGTCCAATTAGGGTTTTTAACCAATCTTGTGCATCCAATAAGTGATTTTGTGTCATTGGTTGAACATTTAGGTCATTTTCGTCCTCCCTAGGCTTATTCTCGTCCAATTAGGGTTTTTAACCAATCTTGTGCATCCAATAAGTGATTTTGTGTCATTGGTTCAACATTTAGGTCATTTTCGTCCTCCCTAGGCTTATTCTCGTCCAATTAGGGTTTTTATCAATCTTGTGCATCCAATAAGTGATTTTATGTCATTGATTGAACATTTAGGTCATTTTCGTTCTCCTTATGCTTATTCTCGTCCAATTAGGGTTTTTAACCAATCTTGTGCATCCACTAAGTGATTTTGTGTCATTGGTTGAACATTTAGGTCATTTTCGTCCTCCCTAGGCTTATTCTCGTCCAATTAGGGTTTTTAACCAATCTTGTGCATCCAATAAGTGATTTTGTGTCATTGGTTGAACATTTAGGTCATTTTCGTCCTCCCTAGGCTTATTCTCGTCCAATTAGGGTTTTTAACAAATCTTGTGCATCCAATAAGTGTTTTTGTGTCATTGGTTGAACATTTAGGTCATTTTCGTCCTCCCAATGCTTATTCTCGTCCAATTAGGGTTTTTAACCAATCTTGTGCATCCAATAAGTGATTTTGTGTCATTGGTTGAACATTTAGATCATTTTCGTCCTCCCTATGCTTATTCTCGTCCAATTAGGGTTTTTAACCAATCTTGTGCATCCAATAAGTACATTTGTGTCATTGGTTGAACATTTAGGTCATTTTCGTCCTCCCTAGGCTTATTCTCGTCCAATTAGGGTTTTTAACCAATCTTGTGCATCCAATAAGTGATTTTGTGTCATTGGTTGAACATTTAGGTCATTTTCGTCCTCCCTAGGCTTATTCTCGTCCAATTAGGGTTTTTAACCAATCTTGTGCATCCAATAAGTGATTTTGTGTCATTGGGTGAACATTTAGGGCATTTTCGTCCTCCCTAGGCTTATTCTCGTCCAATTAGGGTTTTTAACCAATCTTGTGCATCCAATAAGTACATTTGTGTCATTGGTTGAACATTTAGGTCATTTTCGTCCTCCCAATGCTTATTCTCGTCCAATTAGGGTTTTTAACCAATCTTGTGCATCCAATAAGTACATTTGTGTCATTGGTTGAACATTTAAGTCATTTTCGTCCTCCCAAAGCTTATTCTCGTCCAATTAGGGTTTTTAATCAATCTTGTGCATCCAATAAGTACATTTGTGTCATTGGTTGAACATTTAGGTCATTTTCGTCCTCCCAAGGCTTATTCTCGTCCAATTAGGGTTTTTAACCAATCTTGTGCATCCAATAAGTGATTTTGTCTCATTGGTTGAACATTTACGTCATTTTCGTCCTCCCTAGGCTTATTCTCGTCCAATTAGGGTTTTGTGCATCCAATAAGTACATTTGTGTCATTGGTTGAACATATAGGTCATTTTCGTCCTCCCAAAGCTTATTCTCGTCCAATTAGGGTTTTTAACCAATCTTGTGCATCCAATAAGTGATTTTGTGTCATTGGTTGAACATTTAGGTCATTTTCGTCCTCCAGTGACTTATTTCGTCAATTAGAGTTTTTAACCAATCTTGTGCACCCAATAAGTGATTTTGTGTCATTGGTTGAACATTTAGGTCATTTTCGTCCTCCCTAGGCTTATTCTCGTCCAATTAGTGTTTTGTGCATCCAATAAGTACATTTGTGTCATTGGTTGAACATTTAGGTCATTTTCGTTCTCCCAAGGCTTATTCTCGTCCAATTAGGGTTTTTAACAAATCTTGTGCATCCAATAAGTGATTTTGCGTCATTGGTTGAACATTTACGTCATTTTCGTCCTCCCTAGGCTTATTCTCGTCCAATTAGGGTTTTGTGCATCCAATAAGTACATTTGTGTCATTGGTTGAACATATAGGTCATTTTCGTCCTCCCAAAGCTTATTCTCGTCCAATTAGGGTTTTTAACCAATCTTGTGCATCCAATAAGTGATTTTGTGTCATTGTTTGAACATTTAGGTCATTTTCATCCTCCCTAGGCTTATTCTCATCAAATTAGAGTTTTTAACAAATCTTGTGCATCCAATAAGTGATTTTGTGTCATTGGTTGAACATTTACGTCACTTTCGTCCTCCCTAGGCTAATTCTTTACCAATTAGGATTTTTAACCAATCTTGTGCATCCAATAAGTGATTTTGTGTTATTGTTTGAACATTTAGGTCATTTTCGTCCTCCTAAGGCTTATTCTCGTCCAATTAGGGTTTTTAACAAATCTTGTGCATCCAATAAGTGATTTTGTGTCATTGGTTGAACATTTAGGTCATTTTCGACCTCCCTAGACTTTTTCTCATCAAATTAGAGTTTTTAACAAATCTTGTGCATCCAATAAGTGATTTTGTGTCATTGGTTGAACATTTAGGTCATTTTCGTCCTCCCTAGGCTTATTCTTGTCCAATTAGGGTTTTTAACCAATCTTGTCCATCCAATAAGTGATTTTGTGTCATTGTTTGAACATTTAGGTCATTTTCGTCCTCCCAAGGCTTATTCTCGTCCAATTAGGGTTTTTATCCAATCTTGTGCATCCAATAAGTGATTTTGTGTCATAAGTTGAACATTTAGGTCATTTTCGTACTCCCAAGGCTTATTCTCGTCCAATTAGGGTTTTTAACCAATCTTGTGCATCCAATAAGTGATTTTGTGTCATTGGTTGAACATTTAGGTCATTTTCGTCCTCCAATGACTTTTTTCGTCCAATTAGGGTTTTTAACCAATCTTGTGCATCCAATAAGTGATTTTGTGTCATTGGTTAAACATTTACGTCATTTTCGTCCTCCCTAGGCTTATTCTCGTCCAATTAGGGTTTTGTGCATCCAATAAATACATTTGTGTCATTGGTTGAACATATAGGTCATTTTCGTCCTCCCAAAGCTTATTCTCGTCCAATTAGGGTTTTTAACCAATCTTCTGCATCCAATAAGTGATTTTGTGTCATTGGTTGAACATTTAGGTCATTTTCGTCCTCCCAAGGCTTATTCTCGTCCAATTAGGGTTTTTAACCAATCTTGTGCATCCAATAAGTGATTTTGTGTCGTAAGTTGAACATTTAGGTCATTTTCGTCCTCCCAAGGCTTATTCTCGTCCAATTAGGGTTTTTAACCAATCTTGTGCATCCAATAAGTGATTTTGTGTCATTGGTTGAACATTTAGGTCATTTTCGTCTTCCAGTGACTTATTTCGTCCAATTAGGGTTTTTAACTAATCTTGTGCATCCAATAAGTGATTTTGTGTCATTAGTTGAACATTTAGGTCATTTTCGTCCTCCCTATGCTTATTCTCATCAAATTAGAGTTTTAAACAAATCTTGTGCATCCAATAAGTGATTTTGTGTCATTGGTTGAACATTTAGGTCATTTTCGTCCTCCCTAGGCTTATTCTCGTCCAATTAGGGTTTTTAACCAATCTTGTGCATCCAATAAGTGATTTTGTGTC
>JBBPBP010000259.1:789-15628 GCA_037974735.1 Cicer chorassanicum
TTTTGTGTCATTGGTTGAACATTTAGGTCATTTTCGTCCTCCCTAGTCTTATTCTCGTCCAATTAGGGTTTTTAACCAATCTTGTGCATCCAATAAGTACATTTGTGTCATTGGTTGAACACTTAGGTCATTTTCGTCCTCCCTAGGCTAATTCTCGTCTAATTAGGGTTTTTAACCAATCTTGTGCATCAATTAAGTGATTTTGTGTCAATGGTTGAACATTTAGGTCATTTTCGTCCTCCCTAGGCTTATTCTCGACCAATAAGGGTTTTTAACCAATCTTGTGCAACCAATAAGTGATTTTGTGCCATTGGTTGAACATTTAGGTCATTTTCGTCCTCCCTAGGCTTATTCTCGTCCAATTAGGGTTTTTAACCAATCTTGTGCATCCAATAAGTACATTTGTGTCATTTGTTGAACATTTAGGTCATTTTCTTCCTCGCTAGGCTTATTCTCGTCCTATTAGGGTTTTTAACCAATCTTGTGCATCCAATAAGTACATTTGTGTCATTGGTTGAACATTTAGGTCATTTTCGTCCTCCCAAGGCTTATTCTCGTCCAATTAGGGTTTTTAACCAATCTTGTGCATCCAATAAGTGATTTAGTGTCATTGGTTGAATAATTAGGTGATTTTCGTCCTCCCTAGGCTTATTCTCGTCCAATTAGGGTTTTAAACCAATCTTGTGCATCCAATAAGTGTTTGTGTCATTGGTTGAACATTTAGGTCATTTTCGTTCTCCCTAGGCTTATTCTCGTCCAATTAGGGTTTTTAACCAATCTTGTGCATCCAATAAGTACATTTGTGTCATTGGTTGAACATTTAGATCATTTTTTCGTCCTCCCTAGGCTTATTCTCGTCCAATTAGTGTTTTTAACCAATCTTGTGCATCCAATAAGTGATTTTGTGTCATTGGTTGAACATTTAGGTCATTTTCGTCGTCCGTAGGCTTATTCTCGTCCAATGGGGGTTTTTAACCATTCTTGTGCATCCAATAAGTATATTTGTGTCATTGGTTGAATATTTAGCTCATTTTCGTCCTCCCAAGGCTTATTCTCATCCAATTAGGGTTTTTAACCAATCTTATGCATCCAATAAGTGATTTTGTGTCATTGGTTAAACATTTAGGTCATTTTCGTTCTCTCTTGGCTTATTCTTGTCCAATTAGGGTTTTTAACCAATCTTGTGCATCCAATAAGTGATTTTGTGTCGTTGGTTGAACATTTAGGTCATTTTCGTCCTCCCAAGGCTTATTATCGTCCAATTAGGGTTTTTAACCAATCTTGTGCATCCAATAAGTGATTTTGTGTCATTGGTTGAACATTTAGGTCATTTTCGTTCTCCCAAGGCTTATTCTCGTCCAATTAGTGTTTTTAACCAATCTTGTGCATCCAATAAGTGATTTTGGGTCATTGGTTGAACATTTAGGTCATTTTCGTCCTCCCTAGACTTATTCTCGTCCGATTAGGTTTTTTAACCAATCTTGTGCATCCAATAAGTGATTTTGTGTCATTGGTTGAACATTTAGGTCATTTTCGTCCTCCCTAGTCTTATTCTCGTCCAATTAGGGTTTTTAACCAATCTTGTGCATCCAATAAGTACATTTGTGTCATTGGTTGAACACTTAGGTCATTTTTGTCCTCCCTAGGCTAATTCTCAACCAATTAGGGTTTTTAACCAATTTTGTGCATCCAATAAGTGATTTTGTGTCATTGGTTGAACATTTAGGTCATTTTTGTCCTCCCTAGGCTTATTCTCGTCCAATTAGGGTTTTTAACCAATCTTGTGCATCCAATAAGGACATTTGTGTCATTGGTTGAACATTTAGGTCATTTTCGTCCTCCCAAGGCTTATTCTCGTCCAATTAGGGTTTTTAACCAATCTTGTGCATCCAATAAGTGATTTTGTGTCATTGGTTGAACATTTAGGTCATTTTCGTCCTCCCAAGGCTTATTCTCGTCCAATTAGGGTTTTACACCAATCATGTGCATCCAATAAGTACATTTGTGTCATTGGTTGAACATTTAGGTCATTTTCGTCCTGCCTAGGCTTATTCTCATCCAATTAGGGTTTTTAACCAATCTTGTGCATCCAATAAGTTAATTTGTGTCATTGGTTGAACATTTAGATCATTTTCGTCCTGCCTAGGCTTATTCTCGTCCAATTAGGGTTTTTAACCAATCTTGTGCATCCAATAAGTACATTTGTGTCATTGGTTGAACATTTAGGTCATTTTCGTCCTCCCAAGGCTTATTCTCGTCCAATTAGGGTTTTTAACCAATCTTGTGCATCCAATAAGTGATTTTGTGTCATTGGTTGAACATTTAGGTCATTTTCGTCCTCCCAAGGCTTATTCTCGTCTAATTAGGGGTTTTAACCAATCTTGTGCATCCAATAAGTGATTTTGTGTCATTGGTTGAACATTTAGGTCATTTTCGTCCTCCCAAGGCTTATTCTCGTCCAATTAGGGTTTTTAACCAATCTTGTGCATCCAATAAGTCCTTTTGTGTCATTGGTTGAACATTTAGGTCATTTTCGTCCTCCCAAGGCTTATTCTCGTCCAATTAGGGTTTTTAACCAATCTTGTGCATCCAATAAGTACATTTGTGTCATTGGTTGAACATTTAGGTCATTTTCGTCCTCCCAAGGCTTATTCTCGTCCAATTAGGGTTTTTAACCAATCTTGTGCATCCAATAAGTACATTTGTGTCATTGGTTGGACATTTAGGTCATTTTCGTCCTCCCAAGGCTTTTTCTCGTCCAATTAGGGTTTTTAACCAATCTTGTGCATCCAATAAGTACATTTTTGTCATTGGTTGAACATTTAGGTCATTTTCGTCCTCCCAAGGCTTACTCTCGTCCAATTAGGGTTTTTAACCAATCTTGTGCATCCAATAATTACATTTGTGTCATTGGTTGAACATTTAGGTCATTTTCGTCCTCCCAAGGCTTATTCTCGTCCAATTAGGGTTTTTAACCAATCTTGTGCATCCAATAAGTACATTTGTGTCATTGGTTGAACATTTAGGTCATTTTCGTCCTCCCAAGGCTTATTCTCGTCCAATTAGGGTTTTTAACCAATCTTGTGCATCAAATAAGTGATTTTGGGTCATTGGTTGAACATTTAGGTCATTTTCGTCCTCGCAAGGCTTATTCTCGTCCAATTAGGGTTTTTAACCAATCTTGTGCATCCAATAAGTACATTTGTGTCATTGGTTGAACATTTAGGTCATTTTCGTCCTCCCAAGGCTTATTCTCGTCCAATTAGGGTTTTTAAGCAATCTTTTGCATACAATAAGTGATTTTGTGTCGTTGGTTGAACATTTAGGTCATTTTCGTCCTCCATAGGCTTATTCTCGTCCAATTAGGGTTTTTAACCAATCTTGTGCATCCAATAAGTACATTTGTGTCATTGGTTGAACATTTAGGTCATTTTCGTCCTCCCAAGGCTTATTCTCGTCCAATTAGGGTTTTTAACCAATCTTGTGCATCCAATAAGTGATTTTGTGTCATTGGTTGAACATTTAGGTCATTTTCGTCCTCCCAAGGCTTATTCTCGATTAATTAGGGTTTTTAAGCAATCTTGTGCATCCAATAAGTACATTTGTGTCATTGGTTGAACATTTAGGTCATTTTCGTCCTCCCAAGGCTTATTCTCGTCCAATTAGGGTTTTTAACCAATCTTGTGCATCCAATAAGTGATTTTGTGTCATTGGTTGAACATTTAGGTCATTTTCATCCTCCCTAGGCTTATTCTCGTCCAATTAGGGTTTTTAACCAATCTTTTGCATCCAATAAGTAAATTTGTGTCATAGGTTGAACATTTAGGTCATTTTCGTCCTCCCAAGGCTTATTCTCGTCCAATTAGGGTTTTTAACCAATCTTGTGCATCCAATAAGTACATTTGTGTCATTGGTTGAACATTTAGGTCATTTTCGTCCTCCCAAGGCTTATTCTCGTCCAATTAGGGTTTTTAACCAATCTTGTGCATCCAATTAGTACATTTGTGTCATTGGTTGAAAATTTAGGTCATTTTCGTCCTCCCAAGGCTTATTCTCGTCCAATTAGGGTTTTTAACCAATCTTGTGCATCCAATAAGTACATTTGTGTCATTGGTTGAACATTTATGTCATTTTCGTCCTCCCAAGGCTTATTCTTGTCCAATTAGGGTTCTTAACCAATCTTGTGCATCCAATAAGTACATTTGTGTCATTGGTTGAACATTTAGGTCATTTTCGTCCTCCCAAGGCTTATTCTCGTCCAATTAGGGTTTTTAACCAATCTTGTGCATCCAATAAGTGATTTTGTGTCATTGGTTGAACATTTAGGTCATTTTCGTCCTCCCAAGGCTTATTCTCGTCCAATTAGGGTTTTTAACCAATCTTGTGCATCCAATAAGTACATTTGTGTCATTGGTTGAACATTTAGGTCATTTTCGTCCTCCCAAGGCTTATTCTCGTCCAATTAGGGTTTTTAATTAATCTCGTGCATCCAATAAGTGATTTTGTGTCGTTGGTTGAACATTTAGGTCATTTTTGTCCTCCCAAGGCTTATTCTCGTCCAATTAGGGTTTTTAACCAATCTTGTGCATTGAATAAGTACATTTGTGTCGTTGGTTGAACATTTAGGTCATTTTCGTCCTCCCAAGGCTTATTCTCGTCCAATTAGGGTTTTTAACCAATCTTGTGCATCCAATAAGTACATTTGTGTCATTGGTTGAACATTTAGGTCATTTTCGTCCTCCCAAGGCTTATTCTCGTCCAATTAGGGTTTTTAACTATTCTTGTGCATCGAATAAGTACATTTGTGTCTTTGGTTAAACATTTAGGTCATTTTCATTCTCCCAAGGCTTATTCTTGTCCAACTAGGGTTTTTAAGCAATCTTGTGCATCCAATAAGTGATTTTGTGTCATTGGTTGAACATTTAGGTCATTTTCGTCCTCCCAAGGCTTATTCTCGTCCAATTAGGGTTTTTAACCAATCTTGTGCATCCAATAAGTGATTTTGTGTCATTGGTTGAACATTTAGGTGATTTTCGTCGTCCCAAGGCTTATTCTTGTCCAATTAGGGTTTTTAACCAATCTTGTGCATCCAATAAGTACATTTGTGTCATTGGTTGAACATTTAGGTCATTTTCGTCCTCCCAAGGCTTATTCTCGTCCAATTAGGGTTTTTAACCAACCTTGTGCATCCAATAAGTGATTTAGTGTCATTGGTTGAATAATTAGGTCATTTTCGTCCTCCCTAGGCTTATTCTCGTCCAATTAGGGTTTTTAACCAATCTTGTGCATCCAATAAGTGTTTGTGTCATTGGTTGAACATTTGGGTCATTTTCGTCCTCCCTAGGCTTATTCTCGTCCAATTAGGGTTTTTAACCAATCTTGTGCATCCAATAAGTACATTTGTGTCATTGGTTGAACATTTAGATCATTTTTTCGTCCTCCCTAGGCTTATTCTCGTCCAATTAGTGTTTTGAACCAATCTTGTGCATCCAATAAGTGTTTTTGTGTCATTGGTTGAACATTTAGGTCATTTTCGTCCTCCGTAGGCTTATTCTCGTCCAATGGGGGTTTTTAACCAATCTTGTGCATCCAATAAGTACATTTGTGTCATTTGTTGAACATTTAGATCATTTTCTTCCTCCCTAGGCTTATTCTCGTCCAATTAGGGTTTTTAACCAATCTTGTGCATCCAATAAGTACATTTGTGTCATTGGTTGAACATTTAGGTCATTTTCGTCCTCCCAAGGCTTATTCTCGTCCAATTAGGGTTTTTAACCAATCTTGTGCATCCAATAAGTGATTTTGTGACATTGTTTGAACATTTAGGTCATTTTCGTCCTCCCAAGGCTTATTCTCGTCCAATTAGGGTTTTTAACCAATCTTGTGCATCCAATAAGTACATTTGTGTCATTGGTTGAACATTTAGGTCATTTTCGTCCTCCCAAGGCTTATTCTCGTCCAATTAGGGTTTTTAAGCAATCTTGTGCATCCAATAAGAGATTTTGTGTCATTGGTTGAACATTTAGGTCATTTTCGTCCTCCCAAGGCTTATTCTCGTCCAATTGGGGTTTTTAACCAATCTTGTGCATCCAATAAGTGATTTTGTGTCATTGGTTGAACATTTAGGTCATTTTCGTCCTTCCAAGGCTTATTCTCGTCCAATTAGGGTTTTTAACCAATCTTGTGCATCCAATAAGTACATTTGTGTCGTTGGTTGAACATTTAGGTCATTTTCGTCCTCCCAAGGCTTATTCTCGTCCAATTAGGGTTTTTCACCAATCTTTAGCATCCAATAAGTGATTTTGTGTCCTTGGTTGAACATTTAGGTCATTTTCGTCCTCCCAAGGCTTATTCTCATCTTATTAGGGTTTTTAACCAATCTTGTGCATCCAATAAGTGATTTTGTGTCATTGGTTGAACATTTAGGTCATTTTCGTCCTCCCAAGGCTTATTCTCGTCCAATTAGGGTTTTTAACCAATCTTGTGCATCCAATAAGTGATTTTGTGTCATTGGTTGAACATTTAGGTCATTTTCGTCCTCCCAAGGCTTATTCTCGTCCAATTAAGGTTTGTAACCAATCTTGTGCATCCAATAAGTGATTTTGTGTCATTGGTTGAACATTTAGGTCATTTTCGTCCTCCCAAGGCTTATTCTCGTCCAATTAGGGTTTTTAACCAATCTTGTGCATCCAATAAGTGATTTTGTGTCATTGGTTGAACATTTAGGTCATTTTCGTCCTCCCAAGGCTTATTCTCGTCTTGTTAGGGTTTTTAACCAATCTTGTGCATCCAATAAGTTATTTTGTGTCATTGGTTGAATATTTAGGTCATTTTCGTCCTCCCTAGGCTTATTCTCGTCCAATTAGGGTTTTTAACCAATCTTGTGCATCCAATAAGTGATTTTGTTTCATTGGTTGAACATTTAGGTCATTTTCATCGTCCCTAGGCTTATTCTCGTCAAATTAGGGTTTTTAACCAATCTTCTGCATCCAATAAGTACATTTGTGTCAATGGTTGAACATTTAGGTCATTTTCGTCCTCCCAAGGCTTATTCTCGTCCAATTAGGGTTTTTAACCAATCTTGTGCATCCAATAAGTGATTTTGTGTCATTGGTTGAACATTTAGGTCATTTTCGTCCTCCCAAGGCTTATTCTTGTCTAATTAGGGTTTTTAACCAATCTTGTGCATCCAATAAGTACATTTGTGTCATTGGTTGAACATTTAGGTCATTTTCGTCCTCCCTAGGCTTATTCTCGTCCAATTAGGGTTTTTAACCAATCTTGTGCATCCAATAAGTGATTTGGTATCATTGGTTGAAGATTTAGGTCATTTTCGTCCTCCCAAGGCTTATTCTCGTCCAATTAGGGTTTTTAACCAATCTTGTGCATCCAATAAGTGATTTTGTGTCATTGGTTGAACATTTAGGTCATTTTCGTCCTCCCAAGGCTTATTCTCGTCCAATTAGGGATTTTAACCAATCTTGTGCATCCAATAAGTGATTTAGTGTCATTGGTTGAACATTTAGGTCATTTTCTTCCTCCCAAGGCTTATTCTCGTCCAATTAGGGTTTTTAACCAATCTTGTGCATCCAATAAGTGATTTTGTGTCATTGGTTGAACATTTAGGTCATTTTCGTCCTCCCAAGGCTTATTCTCGTCCAATTAGGGTTTTTAACCAATCTTGTGCATCCAATAAGTACGTTTGTGTCATTGGTTGAACATTTAGGTCCTTTTCGTCCTCCCAAGGCTTATTCTCGTCCAATTAGGGTTTTTAACCAATCTTGTGCATCCAATAAGTACATTTGTGTCATTGGTTGAACATTTAGGTCATTTTCGTCCTCCCAAGGCTTATTCTCGTCCAATTAGGGTTTTTAACCAATCTTGTGCTTCCAATAAGTGATTTTGTGTCATTGGTTATACATTTAGGTCGTTTTCGTCCTCCCAAGGCTTATTCTCGTCCAATTAGGGTTTTTAACCAATCTTGTGCATCCAATAAGTTATTTTGTGTCATTGGTTGAACATTTAGGTCATTTTCGTCCTCCCAAGGCTTATTCTCGTCCAATTAGGGTTTTTAACCAATCTTATGCATCCAATAAGTGATTTTGTGTCATTGGTTGAACATTTAGGTCATTTTCGTCCTCCCTAGTCTTATTCTCGTCCAATTAGGGTTTTTAACCAATCTTGTGCATCCAATAAGTACATTTGTGTCATTGGTTGAACACTTAGGTCATATTCGTCCTCCCTAGGCTAATTCTCGTCTAATTAGGGTTTTTAACCAATCTTGTGCATCCAATAAGTGATTTTGTGTCATTGGTTGAACATTTAGGTCATTTTCGTTCTCCCAAGGCTTACTCTCGTCCAATTAGTGTTTTTAACAAATCTTGTGCATCCAATAAATGATTTTGTGTCATTGGTTGAACATTTAGGTCATTTTCGTCCTTCCTAGGCTTATTCTCGTCCAATTAGGGTTTTTAACCAATCTTGTGCATCCAATAAGTACATTTGTGTCATTGGTTGAACATTTTGGTCATTTTCGTCCTCCCTAGGCTTATTCTCGTCCAATTAGGGTTTTTAACCAATCTTGTGCATCTAATCAGTGATTTAGGGTCATTCGTTGAATAATTAGGTCATTTTCTTCCTCCCTAGGCTTATTCTCGTCCAATTAGGGTTTTTAACCAATCTTGTGCATCCAATAAGTACATTTGTGTCATTGGTTGAACATTTAGATCATTTTTTCGTCCTCCCTAGGCTTATTCTCGTCCAATTAGTGTTTTTAACCAATCTTGTGCATCCAATAAGTGATTTTGTGTCATTGGTTGAACATTTAGGTCATTTTCGTCGTCCGTAGGCTTATTCTCGTCCAATGGGGGTTTTTAACCATTCTTGTGCATCCAATAAGTATATTTGTGTCATTGGTTGAATATTTAGCTCATTTTCGTCCTCCCAAGGCTTATTCTCATCCAATTAGGGTTTTTAACCAATCTTATGCATCCAATAAGTGATTTTGTGTCATTGGTTAAACATTTAGGTCATTTTCGTTCTCTCTTGGCTTATTCTTGTCCAATTAGGGTTTTTAACCAATCTTGTGCATCCAATAAGTGATTTTGTGTCGTTGGTTGAACATTTAGGTCATTTTCGTCCTCCCAAGGCTTATTATCGTCCAATTAGGGTTTTTAACCAATCTTGTGCATCCAATAAGTGATTTTGTGTCATTGGTTGAACATTTAGGTCATTTTCGTTCTCCCAAGGCTTATTCTCGTCCAATTAGTGTTTTTAACCAATCTTGTGCATCCAATAAGTGATTTTGGGTCATTGGTTGAACATTTAGGTCATTTTCGTCCTCCCTAGACTTATTCTCGTCCGATTAGGTTTTTTAACCAATCTTGTGCATCCAATAAGTGATTTTGTGTCATTGGTTGAACATTTAGGTCATTTTCGTCCTCCCTAGTCTTATTCTCGTCCAATTAGGGTTTTTAACCAATCTTGTGCATCCAATAAGTACATTTGTGTCATTGGTTGAACACTTAGGTCATTTTTGTCCTCCCTAGGCTAATTCTCAACCAATTAGGGTTTTTAACCAATTTTGTGCATCCAATAAGTGATTTTGTGTCATTGGTTGAACATTTAGGTCATTTTTGTCCTCCCTAGGCTTATTCTCGTCCAATTAGGGTTTTTAACCAATCTTGTGCATCCAATAAGGACATTTGTGTCATTGGTTGAACATTTAGGTCATTTTCGTCCTCCCAAGGCTTATTCTCGTCCAATTAGGGTTTTTAACCAATCTTGTGCATCCAATAAGTGATTTTGTGTCATTGGTTGAACATTTAGGTCATTTTCGTCCTCCCAAGGCTTATTCTCGTCCAATTAGGGTTTTACACCAATCATGTGCATCCAATAAGTACATTTGTGTCATTGGTTGAACATTTAGGTCATTTTCGTCCTGCCTAGGCTTATTCTCATCCAATTAGGGTTTTTAACCAATCTTGTGCATCCAATAAGTTAATTTGTGTCATTGGTTGAACATTTAGATCATTTTCGTCCTGCCTAGGCTTATTCTCGTCCAATTAGGGTTTTTAACCAATCTTGTGCATCCAATAAGTACATTTGTGTCATTGGTTGAACATTTAGGTCATTTTCGTCCTCCCAAGGCTTATTCTCGTCCAATTAGGGTTTTTAACCAATCTTGTGCATCCAATAAGTACATTGGTGTCATTGGTTGAACATTTAGGTCATTTCGTCCTCCCAAGGCTTATTCTCGTCCAATTAGGGTTTTTAACCAATCTTGTGCTTCCAATAAGTGATTTTGTGTCGTTGGTTGAACATTTAGGTCATTTTCGTCCTCCCAAGGCTTATTCTCGTCCAATTAGGGTTTTTAACCAATCTTGTGCATCCAATAAGTACATTTGTGTCATTGGTTGAACATTTAGGTCATTTTCGTCCTCCCAAGGCTTATTCTCGTCCAATTAGGGTTTTTAACCAATCATGTGTATCCAATAAGTGATTTTGTGTCGTTGGATGAACATTTAGGTCATTTTCGTCCTCGCAAGGCTTATTCTCGTCCAATTAGGGTTTTTAACCAATCTTGTGCATCCAATAAGTACATTTGTGTCATTGGTTGAACATTTAGGTCATTTTCGTCCTCCCAAGGCTTATTCTCGTCCAATTAGGGTTTTTTATCAATCTTGTGCATCCAATAAGTACATTTGTGTCATTGGTTAAACATTTAGGTCATTTTCGTCCTCCCAAGGCTTTTTCTCGTCCAATTAGGGTTTTTAACCAATCTTGTGCATCCAATAAGTGATTTTGTGTCATTGGTTGAACATTTAGGTCATTTTCGTCCTCCCTAGGCTTATTCTCGTCCAATTAGGGTTTTTAACCAATCTTGTGCATCCAATTAGTGATTTTGTGTCATTTGTTGAACATTTAGGTCATTTTCGTCCTCCCAAGGCTTATTCTCGTCCAATTAGGGTTTTTAACCAATCTTGTGCATCCAATAAGTGATTTTGTGTCATTGGTTGAACATTTAGGTCATTTTCGTCCTCCCAAGGCTTATTCTCGTCCAATTAGGGTTTTTAACCAATCTTGTGCATCCAATAAGTACATTTGTGTCATTGGTTGAACATTTAGGTCATTTTCGTCCTCCTAAGGCTTATTCTCGTCCAATTAGGGTTTTTAACCAATCTTCTGAATCCGATAAGTGATTTTGTGTCATTGGTTGAACATTTAGGTCATTTTCGTCCTCCCAATGCTTATTCTCGTCCAATTAGGGTTTTTAACCAATCTTGCGCATCCAATTAGTGATTTTGTGTCATTTGTTGAACATTTAGGTCATTTTCGTCCTCCCAAGGCTTATTCTCGTCCAATTAGGGTTTTTAACCAATCTTGTGCATCCAATAAGTGATTTTGTGTCATTGGTTGAACATTTAGGTCATTTTCGTCCTCCCAAGGCTTATTCTCGTCCAATTACAGTTTTTAACCAATCTTGTGCATCCATTAAGTACATTTGTGTCATTGGTTGAACATTTAGGTCATTTTCGTCCTCCCAAGGCTTATTCTCGTCCAATTCGGGTTTTTAACCAATCTTGTGCATCCAATAAGTACATTTGTGTCATTGGTTGAACATTTACGTCATTTTCGTCCTCCCAAGGCTTATTCTCGTCCAGTTACGGTTTTTATCCAATCTTGTGCATCCAATAAGTGATTTTGTGTCATTGGTTGAACATTTAGGTCATTTTCGTCCTCCCAAGGCTTATTCTCGTCCAATTAGGGTTTTTAACCAATCTTGTGCATCCAATAAGTGATTTTGTGTCATTGGTTGAACATTTAGGTCATTTTCGTCCTCCCAAGGCTTATTCTCGTCCAATTAGGGTTTTTAACAAATCTTGTGCATCCAATACGTACATTTGTGACATTGGTTGAACATTTAGGTCATTTTCGTCCTCCCAAGGCTTATTCTCGTCCAATTAGGGTTTTTAACCAATCTTGTGCATCCAATAAGTGATTTTGTGTCATTGGTTGAACATTTAGGTCATTTTCGTCCTCCCAAGGCTTATTCTCGTCAATTTAAGGTTTTTAACCAATCTTGTGCATCCAATAAGTACATTTGTGTCATTGGTTGAACATTTAGGTCATTTTCGTCCTCCCAAGGCTTATTCTCGTCCAATTAGGGTTTTTAACCAATCTTGTGCATCCAATAAGTACATTTGTGTCATTGGTTGAACATTTAGGTCATTTTCGTCCTCCCAAGGCTTATTCTCGTCCAATTAGGGTTTTTAACCAATCTTGTGCATCCAACAAGTGCTTTTGTGTCATTGGTTGAACATTTAGGTCATTTTCGTCCTCCCAAGGCTTATTCTCGTCCAATTAGGGTTTTTAACCAATCTTGTGCATCCAATAAGTACATTTGTGTCATTGGTTGAACATTTAGGTCATTTTCGTCCTCCCAAGGCTTATTCTCGTCCAATTAGGGTTTTTCAGCAGTCTTGTGCATCCAATAAGTACATTTGTGTCATTGGTTGAACATTTAGGTCATTTTCGTCCTCCCAAGGCTTATTCTCGTCCAATTAGGGTTTTTAACCAATCTTGTGCATCCAATAAGTGATTTTGTGTCATTGGTTGAACACTTAGGTCATTTTCGTCCTCTCTAGGCTTATTCTTGTCCAATTAGGGTTTTTAACCAATCTTGTGCATCCAATACGTACATTTGTGTCATTGGCTGAACATTTATGTCATTTTCGTCCTCCCTAGGCTTATTCTCGTCCAATTAGGGTTTTTAACCAATCTTGTGCATCCAATAAGTACATTTGTGTCATTGGTTGAACATTTAGGTCATTTTCGTCCTCCCAAGGCTTATTCTCGTCCAATTAGGGTTTTTAACCAATCTTGTGCATCCAATAAGTGATTTTGTGTCATTGGTTGAACATTTAGGTCATTTTCGTCCTCCTTAGGCTTTTTCTCGTCCAATTAGGGGTTTTAACCAATCTTGTGCATCCAATAAGTACATTTGTGTCAATTGTTGAACATTTAGGTCATTTTCGTCCTCCCAATGCTTATTCTCGTCCAATTAGGGTTTTTAACCAATCTTGTGCATCCAATAAGTGATTTTGTGTCATTGGTTGAACATTTAGGTCATTTTCGTCCTCCTAAGGCTTATTCTCGTCCAATTAGGGTTTTTAACCAATCTTGTGCATCCAATAAGTGATGTTGTGTCATTGGTTCAACATTTAGGTCATTTTCGTCCTCCCCAGGCTTATTCTCGTCCAATTAGGGTTTTTAACCAATCTTGTGCATCCAATAAGTGATTTTGTGTCATTGGTTGAACATTTAGGTCATTTTCGTCCTCCTAAGGCTTATTCTCGTCCAATTAGGGTTTTTAACCAATCTTGTGCATCTAATAAGTGATTTTGTGTCATTGGTTGAACATTTAGGTCATTTTCGTCCTCCCTAGGCTTATTCTCGTCCAATTAGGGTTTTTAACCAATCTTGTGCATCCTATAAGTGATTTTGTGTCATTGGTTGAACATTTAGGTCATTTTCGTCCACCCTAGGCGTATTCTCGTCCAATTAGAGTTTTGAACCAATCTTGTGCGTCTTATAAGTTATTTTGTGTCATTGGTTGAACATATAGGTCATTTTCGTCCTCCCTAGGCTTATTCTCGTCCAATTAGGGTTTTTATCAAATCTTGTGCATCCAATAAGTACATTTGTGTCAGTGGTTGAACATTTAGGTCATTTTTGTCCTCCCAAGACTTATTCTCGTCCAATTAGGGTTTTTAACCAATCTTATGCATCCAATAAGTGATTTTGTGTCATTGGTTGAACATTTAGGTCATTTTCGTTCTCCCAAGGCTTATTCTCGTCCAATTAGTGTTTTTAACCAATCTTGTGCATCCAATAAGTGATTTTGTGTCATTGGTTGAACATTTAGGTCATTTTCGTCCTCCCTAGGCTTATTCTCGTCCAATTAGGTTTTTTAACCAATCTTGTGCATCCAATAAGTGATTTTGTGTCATTGGTTGAACATTTAGGTCATTTTCGTCCTCCCTAGTCTTATTCTCGTCCAATTAGGGTTTTTAACCAATCTTGTGCATCCAATAAGTACATTTGTGTCATTGGTTGAACACTTAGGTCATTTTCGTCCTCCCTAGGCTAATTCTCATCTAATTAGGGTTTTTAACCAATCTTGTGCATCCAATAAGTGATTTTGTGTAATTGTATGAACATTTAGGTCATTTCCGTCCTCCCTAGGCTTATTCTCGACCAATAAGGGTTTTTAACCAATCTTGTGCATCCAATAAGTGATTTTGTGCCATTGGTTGAACATTAAGGTCATTTTCGTCCTCCCTAGGCTTATTCTCGTCCAATTAGGGTTTTTAACCAATCTTGTGCATCCAATAAGTACATTTGTGTCATTTGTTGAACATTTAGGTCATTTTCTTCCTCGCTAGGCTTATTCTCGTCCAATTAGGGTTTTTAACCAATCTTGTGCATCCAATAAGTACATTTGTGTCATTGGTTGAACATTTAGGTCATTTTCGTCCTCCCAATGCTTATTCTCGTCCAATTATGGTTTTTAACCAATCTTGTGCATCCAATAAGTGATTTAGTGTCATTGGTTGAATAATTAGGTCATTTTCGTCCTCCCTAGGCTTATTTTCGTCCAATTAGGGTTTTTAACCAATCTTGTGCATCCAATAAGTGTTTTTGTGTCATTGGTTGAACATTTAGGTCATTTTCGTCCTCCCTAGGCTTATTCTCGTCCAATTAGGGTTTTTAACCAATCTTGTGCATCCAATAAGTACATTTGTGTCATTGGTTGAACATTTAGATCATTTTTTCG
>JBBPBP010000260.1:0-15687 GCA_037974735.1 Cicer chorassanicum
ATTTTCGTCCTCCTAAGGCTTATTCTCGTCCAATTAGCGGTTTTAACCAATCTTGTGCATCCAATAAGTGATTTTGTGTCATTGGTTGAACATTTCGGTCATTTTCGTCCTCCTAAGGCTTATTCTCATCCAATTAGGGGTTTTAACCAATCTTGTGCATCCAATAAGTGATTTTGTGTCATTGGTTTAACATTTAGGTCATTTTCGTCCTCCCAAGGCTTATTCTCGTTCAATTAGGGTTTTTAACCAATCTTGTGCATCCAATAAGTGATTTTGTGTCATTGGTTGAACATTTAGGTCATTTTCGTCGTCCCAAGGCTTATTCTCATCCAATTAGGGTTTTTAACCAATCTTGTGCATCCAATAAGTGATTTTGTGCCATTGGTTGAACATTTTGGTCATTTTCGTCCTCCCAAGGCTTATTCTCGTCCAATTAGGGTTTTAAACCAATCTTGTGCATCCAATAAGTACATTTGTGTCATTGGTTGAACATTTCGTTCATTTTCGTCCTCCTAAGGATTATTCTCGTCCAATTACGGGTTTTAACCAATCTTGTGCATCCAATAAGTGATTTTGTGTCATTGGTTGAACATTAAGGTCATTTTCGTCCTCCCAAGGCTTATTCTTGTCCAATTTGGCTTTTTAACCAATCTTGTTCATCCAATAACTGATTTTGTGTCATTGGTTGAACATTTAGGTCATTTTCGTCCTCCCAAGGCTTATTCTCTTCCAATTAGGGTTTATAACAAATCTTGTGCATCCAATAAGTACATTTGTGTCATTGGTTGAACATTTAGGTCATTTTCGTCCTCCCAAGGCTTATTCTCGACAAATTAGGGTTTTGAACAAATATTGTGCATCTAATAAGTGATTTTGTGTCATTGTTTGAAAATTTAAGTCATTTTCGTCCTCCCAAGGCTTATTCTCATCCAATTAGGGTTTTTAACCAATCTTGTGCATCCAATAAGTACATTTGTGTCATTGGTTGAGCATTTAGGTCATTTTCGTCCTCCCAAGGCTTATTCTCGTCCAATTAGGGTTTTTAACCAATCTTGTGCATCCAATAAGTGATTTTGTGCCATTGGTTGAACATTTTGGTCATTTTCGTCCTCCCAATGCTTATTCTCGTCCAATTAGGGTTTTAAACCAATCTTGTGCATCCAATAAGTACATTTGTGTCATTGGTTGAACATTTCGTTCATTTTCGTCCTCCTAAGGATTATTCTCGTCCAATTACGGGTTTTAACCAATCTTGTGCATCCAATAAGTGATTTTGTGTCATTGGTTGAACATTAAGGTCATTTTCGTCCTCCCAAGGCTTATTCTCGTCCAATTTGGCTTTTTAACCAATCTTGTGCATCCAATAACTGATTTTGTGTCATTGGTTGAACATTTAGGTCATTTTCGTCTTCCCAAGGCTTATTCTCTTCCAATTAGGGTTTATAACAAATCTTGTGCATCCAATAAGTACATTTGTGTCATTGGTTGAACATTTAGGTCATTTTCGTCCTCCCAAGGCTTATTCTCGACCAATTAGGGTTTTGAACAAATATTGTGCATCTAATAAGTGATTTTGTGTCATTGTTTGAAAATTTAGGTTATTTTCGTCCTCCCAAGGCTTATTCTCATCCAATTAGGGTTTTTAACCAATCTTGTGCATCCAATAAGTACATTTGTGTCATTGGTTGAGCATTTAGGTCATTTTCGTCCTCCCAAGGCTTATTCTCGTCCAATTAGGGTTTTTAACCAATCTTGTGCATCCAATAAGTGATTTTGTGCCATTGGTTGAACATTTTGGTCATTTTCGTCCTCCCAATGCTTATTCTCGTCCAATTAGGGTTTTAAACCAATCTTGTGCATCCAATAAGTACATTTGTGTCATTGGTTGAACATTTCGTTCATTTTCGTCCTCCTAAGGATTATTCTCGTCCAATTACGGGTTTTAACCAATCTTGTGCATCCAATAAGTGATTTTGTGTCATTGGTTGAACATTAAGGTCATTTTCGTCCTCCCAAGGCTTATTCTTGTCCAATTTGGCTTTTTAACCAATCTTGTTCATCCAATAACTGATTTTGTGTCATTGGTTGAACATTTAGGTCATTTTCGTCCTCCCAAGGCTTATTCTCTTCCAATTAGGGTTTATAACAAATCTTGTGCATCCAATAAGTACATTTGTGTCATTGGTTGAACATTTAGGTCATTTTCGTCCTCCCAAGGCTTATTCTCGACCAATTAGGGTTTTGAACAAATATTGTGCATCTAATATGTGATTTTGTGTCATTGTTTGAAAATTTAGGTCATTTTCGTCCTCCCAAGGCTTATTCTCATCCAATTAGGGTTTTTAACCAATCTTGTGCATCCAATAAGTACATTTGTGTCATTGGTTGAGCATTTAGGTCATTTTCGTCCTCCCAAGGCTTATTCTCGTCCAATTAGGGTTTTTAACCAATCTTGTGCATCCAATAAGTGATTTTGTGCCATTGGTTGAACATTTTGGTCATTTTCGTCCTCCCAAGGCTTATTCTCGTCCAATTAGGGTTTTTAACCAATCTTGTGCATCCAATAAGTGATTTTGTGTCATTGGTTGAACATTTAGGTCATTTTCGTCCTCCAAAGGCTTATTCTCGTCCAATTAGGGTTTTTAACCAATCTTGTGTAAACAATAATTGATTTTGTGTCATTGGTTGAACATTTAGGTCATTTTCGTCCTCCCAAGGCTTATTCTCGTCCAATTAGGGTTTTTAACCAATCTTGTGCATCCAATAAGTGATTTTGTGTCATTGGTTGAACATTTAGGTCATTTTCGTCCTCCCTAGGCTTATTCTCGTCCAATTAGGGATTTTTAACAATCTTGTGCATCCAATAAGTGATTTTATGCCATTGGTTGAACATTTAGGTCATTTTCGTCCTCCCAAGGCATATTCTCGTCCAATTAGGGTTTTTTAACAATCTTGTGCATCCAATAAGTACATTTGTTTCATTGGTTGAACATTTAGGTCATTTATGTCCTCCAAAAGCTTATTCTCATCCAATTAGGGTTTTTAACCAATCTTGTGCATCCAATAAGTGATTTTGTGTCATTGGTTGAACATTTAGGTCATTTTCGTCCTCCCAAGGCTTATTCTCGTCCAATTAGGGTTTTTAACCAATCTTGTGCATCCAATAAGTGATTTTGTGTCATTGGTTGAACATTTAGGTCATTTTCGTCTTCCCAAGGCTTATTCTCGTCCAATTAGGGTTTGTAACCAATCTTGTGCATCCAATAAGTGATTTTGTGTCCTTGGTTGAACATTTAGGTCATTTTCGTCCTCCCAAGGCTTATTCTCGTCCAATTAGGGTTTTTAACCAATCTTGTGCATCCAATAAGTGATTTTGTGTCATTGGTTGAACATTTAGGTCATTTTCGTCCTCCCAAGGCTTATTCTCGTCCAATTAGGGTTTTTAACCAATCTTGTGCATTCAATAAGTGATTTTGTGCCATTGGTTGAACATTTAGGTCATTTTCGTCCTCCCAAGGCTTATTCTCGTCCAATTAGGGTTTTTAACCAATCTTGTGCATCCAATAAGTACATTTGTGTCATTGGTTGAGCATTTAGGTCATTTTCGTCCTCCCAAGGCTTATTCTCGTCCAATTAGGGTTTTTAACCAATCTTGTGCATCCAATAAGTGATTTTGTGCCATTGGTTGAACATTTTGGTCATTTTCATCCTCCCAAGGCTTATTCTCGTCCATTTAGGGTTTTAAACCAATCTTGTGCATCCAATAAGTACATTTGTGTCATTGGTTGAACATTTCATTCATTTTCGTCCTCCTAAGGATTATTCTCGTCCAATTACGGGTTTTAACCAATCTTGTGCATCCAATAAGTGATTTTGTGTCATTGGTTGAAGATTAAGGTCATTTTCGTCCTCCCAAGGCTTATTCTCGTCCAATTTGGCTTTTTAACCAATCTTGTGCATCCAATAAGTGATTTTGTGTCATTGGTTGAACATTTAGGTCATTTTTGTCCTCCCAAGGCTTATTCTCATCCAATTAGGGTTTTTAACCAATCTTGTGCATCCAATAAGTACATTTGTGTCATTGGTTGAACATTTAGGTCATTTTCGTCCTCCCAAGGCTTATTCTCGACCAATTAGGGTTTTGAACCAATCTTGTGCATCCAATAAGTGATTTTGTGTCATTGGTTGAACATTTAGGTCATTTTCGTCCTCCCAAGGCTTATTCTCGTCCAATTAGGGTTTTTAACCAATCTTGTGCATCCAATAAGTGATTTTGTGTCATTGGTTGAACATTTAAGTCATTTTCGTCCTCCCAAGGCTTATTCTCGTCCAATTAGGGTTTTTAACCAATCTTGTGCATTCAATAAGTGATTTTGTGTCATTGGTTGAACATTTAGGTCATTTTCGTCCTCCCTAGGCTTATTCTCGTCCAATTAGGGTTTTGAACCAATCTTGTGCATCCAATAAGTGATTTTGTGTCATTGGTTGAACATTTAGGTCATTTTTCGTCCTCTCAAAGCTTATTCTCGTGCAATTAGGGTTTTTAACCAATCTTGTGCATCCAATAAGTACATTTGTGTCATTGGTTGAACATTTAGGTCATTTTCGTCCTCCCATGGCTTATTCTCGTCCAATTAGGGTTTTTAACCAATCTTGTGCATCCAATAAGTGATTTTGTGTCATTGGTTGAACATCTAGGTCATTTTCGTCCTCCCAAGGCTTATTCTCGTCCAATTAGGGTTTTTAACCAATCTTGTGCATCCAATGAGTGATTTTGTGTAATTGGTTGATCATTTAGGTCATTTTCGTCCTCCCAAGGCTTATTCTCGTCCAATTAGGGTTTTTAACCAATCTTGTGCATCCAATAAGTGATTTTGTGTCATTGGTTGAACATTTAGGTCATTTTCGTCCTCCCAAGGCTTATTCTCGTCCAATTAGGGTTTTTAACCAATCTTGTGCATCCAATAAGTGATTTTGTGTCATTGGTTGAACATTTAAGTCATTTTTTGTCATCTGAATGCTTATTCTCGTCCAATTAGGGTTTTTAACCAATCTTGTGCATCCAATAAGTGATTTTGTGTCATTGGTTGAACATTTAGGTCATTTTCGTCCTCCCAAGGCTTATTCTCGTCCAATTAGGGTTTTTAACCAATCTTGTGCATCCAATAAGTGATTTTGTGTCATTGGTTGAACATTTAGGTCATTTTCGGCCTCCCAAGGCTTATTCTCGTCCAATTAGGGTTTTTAACCAATCTTGTGCATCCAATAAGTACATTTGTGTCATTGGTTGAACATTTAGGTCATTTTCGTCCTCCCAAGGCTTATTCTCGTCCAATTAGGGTTTTTAACCAATCTTGTGCATCCAATAGGTATATTTGTTTTATTGGTTGAACATTTAGGTCATTTTCGTCCTCCAAAAACTTATTCTCGTCCAATTAGGGTTTTTAACCAATCTTGTGCATCCAATAAGTACATTTGTGTCATTGGTTGAACATTTAGGTCATTTTCGTCCTCCCAAGGCTTATTCTCGTCCAATTAGGGTTTTTAACCAATCTTGTGCATCCAATAAGTGATTTTGTGTCATTGTTTGAACATTTAGGTCATTTTCGTCCTCCCAAGGCTTATTCTCATCCAATTAGGGTTTTTAACCAATCTTGTGCATCCAATAAGTACTTTTGTGTCATTGGTTGAATATTTAGGTCATTTTCGTCCTCCCTAGACTTATTCACGTTCAATTAGGGTTTTTAACCAATCTTGTGCATCCAATAAGTGATTTTGTGTCATTGGTTGAACATTTAGGTCATTTTCGTCCTCCCAAGGCTTATTCTCGTCCAATTAGGGTTTTTAACCAATCTTGTGCATCCAATAAGTGATTTTGTGTCATTGTTTGAACATTTAGGTTATTTTCGTCCTCCCAAGGCTTATTCTCGTCCAATTAGGGTTTTTAACCAATCTTGTGCATCCAATAAGTACATTTGTGTCATTGGTTGAACATTTAGGTAATTTTCGTCCTCCCAAGGCTTATTCTCCTCCAATTAGGGTTTTTAACCAATCTTGTGCATCCAATAAGTGATTTTGTGTCATTGGTTGAACATTTAGGTCATTTTCGTCCTCCCAAGGCTTATTCTCGTCCAATTAGGGTTTTTAACCAATCTTGTGCATCCAATAAGTGATTTTGTGTCATTGGTTGAACATTTAGGTCATTTTCGTCCTCCCAAGGCTTATTCTCGTCCAATTAGGGTTTTTAACCAATCTTGTGCATCCAATAAGTACATTTGTGTCATTGGTTGAACATTTATGTCATTTTTGTCCTCCCAAGGCTTATTCTCGTCCAATTAGGGCTTTTAACCAATCTTGTGCATCCAATAAGTGATTTTGTGTCATTGGTTGAACATTTAGGTCATTTTCGTCCTCCCAAGGCTTATTCTCGTCCAATTAGGGTTTTTAACCAATCTTGTGCATCCAATAAGTGATTTTGTGTCATTGGTTGAACATTTAGGTCATTTTCGTCCTCCCAAGGCTTATTCTCGTCCAATTAGGGTGTTTCAACAATCTTGTGCATCCAATAAGTGATTTTGTGTCATTGGTTGAACATTTAGGTCATTTTCGTCCTCCCTAGGTTTATTCTCTTCCAATTAGGGTTTTTAACCAATATTGTGCATCCAATAAGTGATTTTGTGTCATTGGTTGAACATTTAGGTCATTTTGGTCCTCCCAAGGCTTATTCTCGTCCAATTAGGGTTTTTAACCAATCTTGTGCATCGAATAAGTGATTTTGTGTCATTGGTTGCACATTTAGGTCATTTTCGTTCTCCCAAGGCTTATTCTCGTCCATTTAGGGTTTTTAACCAATCTTGTGCATCCAATAAGTGATTTTGTGTCATTGGTTGAACATTTAGGTCATTTTCGTCCTCCCTAAGCTTATTCTCGTCCAATTAGGGTTTTTAACCAATCTTGTGCATCCAATAAGTACATTTGTGTCATTGGTTGAACATTTAGGTCATTTTCGTCCTCCCAAGGCTTATTCTTGTCCAATTAGGGTTTTTAACCAATCTTGTGCATCCAGTAAGTGATTTTGGGTCATTGGTTGAACATTTAGGTCATTTTCGTCCTCCCAAGGCTTATTCTCGTCCAATTAGGGTTTTTAACCAATCTTGTGCATCCAATAAGTGATTTTGTGTCATTGGTTGAACATTTCGGTCATTTTCGTCCTCCTAAGGCTTATTCTCATCCAATTAGGGGTTTTAACCAATCTTGTGCATCCAATAAGTGATTTTGTGTCATTGGTTTAACATTTAGGTCATTTTCGTCCTCCCAAGGCTTATTCTCGTTCAATTAGGGTTTTCAACCAATCTTGTGCATCCAATAAGTGATTTTGTGTCATTGGTTGAACATTTAGGTCATTTTCGTCCTCCCAAGGCTTATTCTCGTAGGGTTTTTAACCAATCTTGTGCATCCAATAAGTGATTTTGTGCCATTGGTTGAACATTTTGGTCATTTTTGTCCTCCCAAGACTTATTCTCGTCCAATTAGGGTTTTAAACCAATCTTGTGCATCCAATAAGTAAATTTGTTTCATTGGTTGAACATTTCGTTCATTTTCGTCCTCCTAAGGATTATTCTCGTCCAATTACGGGTTTTAACCAATCTTGTGCATCCAATAAGTGATTTTGTGTCATTGGTTGAACATTAAGGTCATTTTCGTCCTCCCAAGGCTTATTCTCGTCCAATTTGGCTTTTTAACCAATCTTGTTCATCCAATAACTGATTTTGTGTCATTGGTTGAACATTTAGGTCATTTTCGTCCTCCCAAGGCTTATTCTCTTCCAATTAGGGTTTATAACAAATCTTGTGCATCCAATAAGTACATTTGTGTCATTGGTTGAACATTTAGGTTATTTTCGTCCTCCCAAGGCTTATTCTCGACCAATTAGGGTTTTGAACAAATATTGTGCATCTAATAAGTGATTTTGTGTCATTGTTTGAAAATTTAGGTCATTTTCGTCCTCCCAAGGCTTATTCTCCTCCAATTAGGGTTTTTAACCAATCTTGTGCATCCAATAAGTACATTTGTGTCATTGGTTGAGCATTTAGGTCATTTTCGTCCTCCCAAGGCTTATTCTCGTCCAATTAGGGTTTTTAACCAATCTTGTGCATCCAATAAGTGATTTTGTGCCATTGGTTGAACATTTTGGTCATTTTCGTCCTCCCAATGCTTATTCTCGTCCAATTAGGGTTTTAAACCAATCTTGTGCATCCAATAAGTACATTTGTGTCATTGGTTGAACATTTCGTTCATTTTCGTCCTCCTAAGGATTATTCTCGTCCAATTACGGGTTTTAACCAATCTTGTGCATCCAATAAGTGATTTTGTGTCATTGGTTGAACATTAAGGTCATTTTCGTCCTCCCAAGGCTTATTCTTGTCCAATTTGGCTTTTTAACCAATCTTATTCATCCAATAACTGATTTTGTGTCATTGGTTGAACATTTAGGTCATTTTCGTCCTCCCAAGGCTTATTCTCTTCCAATTAGGGTTTATAACAAATCTTGTGCATCCAATAAGTACATTTGTGTCATTGGTTGAACATTTAGGTCATTTTCGTCCTCCCAAGGCTTATTCTCCTCCAATTAGGGTTTTTAACCAATCTTGTGCATCCAATAAGTACATTTGTGTCATTGGTTGAACATTTAGGTCATTTTCGTCATCCCAAGGCTTATTCTCGTCCAATTAGGGTTTTTAACCAATCTTGTGCATCCAATAAGTGATTTTGTGTCATTGTTTGAACATTAAGGTTATTTTCGTCCTCCCAAGGCATATTCTCCTCCAATTAGGGTTTTTAACCAATTTTGTGCATCCAATAAGTACATTTGTGTCATTGGTTGAACATTTAGGTCATTTTCGTCCTCCCAAGGCTTATTCTCGTCCAATTAGGGTTTTTAACCAATCTTGTGCATCCAATAAGTGATTTTGTGTCATTGGTTGAACATTTAGGTCATTTTCGTCCTCCCAAGGCTTATTCTCTTCCAATTAGGGTTTATAACAAATCTTGTGCATCCAATAAGTACATTTGTGTCATTGGTTGAACATTTAGGTCATTTTCGTCCTCCCAAGGCTTATTCTCGACCAATTAGGGTTTTGAACAAATATTGTGCATCTAATATGTGATTTTGTGTCATTGTTTGAAAATTTAGGTCATTTTCGTCCTCCCAAGGCTTATTCTCATCCAATTAGGGTTTTTAACCAATCTTGTGCATCCAATAAGTACATTTGTGTCATTGGTTGAGCATTTAGGTCATTTTCGTCCTCCCAAGGCTTATTCTCGTCCAATTAGGGTTTTTAACCAATCTTGTGCATCCAATAAGTGATTTTGTGTCATTGGTTGAACATTTAGGTCATTTTTGTCCTCCCTAGGCTTATTCTCGTCCAATTAGGGTTTTAAACCAATCTTGTGCATCCAATAAGTACATTTGTGTCATTGGTTGAACATTTAGGTCATTTTCGTCCTCCAAAGGCTTATTCTCGTCCAATTAGGGTTTTTAACCAATCTTGTGCATCCAATAAGTGATTTTGTGTCATTGGTTTAACATTTAGGTCATTTTCGTCCTCCCAAGGCTTATTCTCGTTCAATTAGGGTTTTTAACCAATCTTGTGCATCCAATAAGTGATTTTGTGTCATTGGTTGAACATTTAGGTCATTTTCGTCGTCCCAAGGCTTATTCTCATCCAATTAGGGTTTTTAACCAATCTTGTGCATCCAATAAGTGATTTTGTGCCATTGGTTGAACATTTTGGTCATTTTCGTCCTCCCAAGGCTTATTCTCGTCCAATTAGGGTTTTAAACCAATCTTGTGCATCCAATAAGTACATTTGTGTCATTGGTTGAACATTTCGTTCATTTTCGTCCTCCTAAGGATTATTCTCGTCCAATTACGGGTTTTAACCAATCTTGTGCATCCAATAAGTGATTTTGTGTCATTGGTTGAACATTAAGGTCATTTTCGTCCTCCCAAGGCTTATTCTCGTCCAATTTGGCTTTTTAACCAATCTTGTGCATCCAATAACTGATTTTGTGTCATTGGTTTAACATTTAGGTCATTTTCGTCCTCCCAAGGCTTATTCTCGTCCAATTTGGCTTTTTAACCAATCTTGTGCATCCAATAAGTGATTTTGTGTCATTGGTTGAACATTTAGGTCATTTTCGTCCTCCCAAGGCTTATTCTCTTCCAATTAGGGTTTATAACAAATCTTGTGCATCCAATAAGTACATTTGTGTCATTGGTTGAACATTTAGGTCATTTTCGTCCTCCCAAGGCTTATTCTCGACAAATTAGGGTTTTGAACAAATATTGAGCATCTAATAAGTGATTTTGTGTCATTGTTTGAAAATTTAGGTCATTTTCGTCCTCCCAAGGCTTATTCTCATCCAATTAAGGTTTTTAACCAATCTTGTGCATCCAATAAGTACATTTGTGTCATTGGTTGAGCATTTAGGTCATTTTCGTCCTCCCAAGGCTTATTCTCGTCCAATTAGGGTTTTTAACCAATCTTGTGCATCCAATAAGTGATTTTGTGCCATTGGTTGAACATTTTGGTCATTTTCGTCCTCCCAAGGCTTATTCTCGTCCAATTAGGGTTTTAAACCAATCTTGTGCATCCAATAAGTACATTTGTGTCATTGGTTGAACATTTCGTTCATTTTCGTCCTCCTAAGGATTATTCTCGTCCAATTACGGGTTTTAACCAATCTTGTGCATCCAATAAGTGATTTTGTGTCATTGGTTGAACATTAAGGTCATTTTCGTCCTCCCAAGGCTTATTCTCGTCCAATTTGGCTTTTTAACCAATCTTGTGCATCCAATAACTGATTTTGTGTCATTGGTTGAACATTTAGGTCATTTTCGTCCTCCCAAGGCTTATTCTCTTCCAATTAGGGTTTATAACAAATCTTGTGCATCCAATAAGTACATTTGTGTCATTGGTTGAACATTTAGGTCATTTTCGTCCTCCCAAGGCTTATTCTCGACCAATTAGGGTTTTGAACAAATATTGTGCATCTAATAAGTGATTTTGTGTCATTGTTTGAAAATTTAGGTTATTTTCGTCCTCCCAAGGCTTATTCTCATCCAATTAGGGTTTTTAACCAATCTTGTGCATCCAATAAGTACATTTGTGTCATTGGTTGAGCATTTAGGTCATTTTCGTCCTCCCAAGGCTTATTCTCGTCCAATTAGGGTTTTTAACCAATCTTGTGCATCCAATAAGTGATTTTGTGCCATTGGTTGAACATTTTGGTCATTTTCGTCCTCCCAATGCTTATTCTCGTCCAATTAGGGTTTTAAACCAATCTTGTGCATCCAATAAGTACATTTGTGTCATTGGTTGAACATTTCGTTCATTTTCGTCCTCCTAAGGATTATTCTCGTCCAATTACGGGTTTTAACCAATCTTGTGCATCCAATAAGTGATTTTGTGTCATTGGTTGAACATTAAGGTCATTTTCGTCCTCCCAAGGCTTATTCTCGTCCAATTTGGCTTTTTAACCAATCTTGTTCATCCAATAACTGATTTTGTGTCATTGGTTGAACATTTAGGTCATTTTCGTCCTCCCAAGGCTTATTCTCTTCCAATTAGGGTTTTTAACAAATCTTGTGCATCCAATAAGTACATTTGTGTCATTGGTTGAACATTTAGGTCATTTTCGTCCTCCCAAGGCTTATTCTCGTCCAATTAGGGTTTTTAACCAATCTTGTGCATCCAATAAGTACATTTGTGTCATTCGTTGAACATTTAGGTCATTTTCGTCCTCCCAAGGCTTATTCTCGTCCAATTAGGGTTTTTAACTATTCTTGTGCATCGAATAAGTACATTTGTGTCTTTGGTTAAACATTTAGGTCATTTTCATTCTCCCAAGGCTTATTCTCGTCCAATTAGGGTTTTTAACCAATCTTGTGCATCCAATAAGTACATTTGTGTCATTGGTTGAACATTTAGGTCATTTTCGTCCTCCCAAGGCTTATTCTCGTCCAATTAGGGTTTTTAACCAATCTTGTGCATCCAATAAGTGATTATGTGTCATTGGTTAAAAATTTAGGTGATTTTCGTCCTCCCAAGGCTTATTCTTGTCCAATTAGGGTTTTTAACCAATCTTGTGCATCCAATAAGTGATTTTGTGTCATTGATCGAACATTTAGGTCATTTTCGTCCTCCCTAGGCTTATTCTCGTCCAATTAGGGTTTTTAACCAATCTTGTGCATCCAATAAGTACATTTGTGTCATTGGTTGAACATTTAGGTCATTTTCGTCCTCCCAAGGCTTATTCTCGTCCAATTAGGATTTTTTAACCTATCTTGTGCATCCAATAAGTACATTTGTGTCATTGGTTGAACATTTAGGTCATTTTCGTCATCCCTTGTTTTATTCTCGTCCAATTAGGGTTTTTAACCAATCTTGTGAATCCAATAAGTACATTTGTGTCATTGGGGTAACATTTAGGTCATTTTCGTCCTCCCAAGGCTAATTCTCGTCCAATTAGGGTTTTTAACCAATCTTGTGCATCCAATAAGTACATTTGTGTCATTGGTTGAACATTTAGGTCATTTTCGTCCTCCCAAGGCTTATTCTCGTCCAATTAGGGTTTTTAGCCAATCTTGTGCATCCAATATGTACATTTGTGTCATTGGTTGAACATTTAGGTCATTTTCGTCCTCCCAAGGCTTATTCTCGTCCAATTAGGGTTTTTAACCAATCTTGTGCATCCAATAATTGATTTTGTGTCATTGGTTGAACATTTAGGTCATTTTCGTCCTCCCAAGGCTTATTCTCATCCAATTAGGGTTTTTAACCAATCTTGTGCATCCAATAAGTACATTTGTGTCATTGGTTGAACATTTAGGTCATTTATGTCCTCCAAAGGCATATTCTCGTCCAATTAGGGTTTTTAACCAATCTTGTGCATCCAATAAATGATTTTGTGTAATTGGTTGAACATTTAGGTCATTTTCGTCCTGCCAAGGCTTATTCTCGTCCAATTAGGGTTTTTAACCAATCTTGTGCATCCAATAAGTACATTTGTGTCATTGATTGAACATTTAGGTCATTTTCGTCCTCCCTAGGCTTATTCTCGTCCAATTAGGGTTTTTAACCAATCTTGTGCATCCAATAAGTGATTTTGTGTCATTGGTTGAACATTTAGGTCATCTTCGTCCTCCCAAGGCTTATTCTCGTCCAATTAGGGTTTTTAACCAATCTTGTGCATCCAATAAGTGATTTTGTGTCATTGGATGAACATTTAGGTCATTTTCGTCCTCCCTAGGCTTATTCTCGTCCAATTAGGGTTTTTAAACAATATTGTGCATCCAATAAGCGATTTTGTGCCATTGGTTGATCATTTAGGTCATTTTCGTCCTCCCAAGGCATATTCTCGTCCAATTAGGGTTTTTAACCAATCTTGTGCATCCAATAAGTACATTTGTGTCATTGGTTGAACATTTAGGTCATTTATGTCCTCCAAAGGCATATTCTCGTCCAATTAGGGTTTTTAACCAATCTTGTGCATCCAATAAGTGATTTTGTGTCATTGGTTGAACATTTAGGTCATTTTCGTCCTGCCAAGGCTTATTCTCGTCCAATTAGGGTTTTTAAGCAATCTTGTGCATCCAATAAGTACATTTGTGTCATTGATTGAACATTTAGGTCATTTTCGTCCTCCCTAGCCTTATTCTCGTCCAATTAGGGTTTTTAAACAATCTTCTGCATCCAATAAGTGATTTTGTGCCATTGGATGAACATTTAGGTCATTTTCGTCCTCCCAAGGCTTATACTTGTCCAATTAGGGTTTTTAACCAATCTTGTGCATCCAATAAGTACATTTGTGTCATTGGTTGAACATTTAGGTCATTTATGTCCTCCAAAGGCATATTCTCGTCCAATTAGGGTTTTTAACCAATCTTGTGCATCCAATAAGTGATTTTGTGTTATTGGTTGAACATTTAGGTCATTTTCGTCCTCCCTAGGCTTATTCTCGTCCAATTAGGGTTTTTAAACAATCTTGTGCATCCAATAAGTGATTTTGTGCCAATGGTTGAACATTTAGGTCATTTTCGTCCTCCCTAGGCTTATTCTCGTCCAATTAGGGTTTTTAACCAATCTTGTGCATCCAATAAGTACATTTGTGTCATTGGTTGAACATTTAGGTCATTTATGTCCTCCAAAGGCATATTCTCGTCCAATTAGGGTTTTTAACCAATCTTGTGCATCCAATAAGTGATTTTGTGTCATTGGTTGAACATTTAGGTCATTTTCGTCCTCCCAAGGCTTATTCTCGTCCAATTAGGGGTTTTAACCAATCTTGTGCATCCAATAAGTTATTTTGTGTCATTGGTTGAACACTTAGGTCATTTTCGTCCTCCCAAGGCTTATTCTCGTCCAATTAGGGTTTTTAACCAATCTTGTGCATCCAATAAGTACATTTGTGTCATTGGTTGAACATTTAGGTCATTTTCGTCCTCCCAATGCTTATTCTCGTCCAATTAGGGTTTTTAACCAATCTTGTGCATCCAATAAGTGATTTTGTGTCATTGGTTGAGCATTTAGGTCATTTTCGTCCTCCCAAGGCTTATTCTCGTCCAATTAGGGTTTTTAACCAATCTTGTGCATCCAATAAGTGATTTTGTGTCATTGGTTGAACATTTTGGTCATTTTCGTCCTCCCAAGGCTTATTCTCGTCCAATTAGGGTTTTAAACCAATCTTGTGCATCCAATAAGTACATTTGTGTCATTGGTTGAACATTTCGTTCATTTTCGTCCTCCTAAGGATTATTCTCGTCCAATTACGGGTTTTAACCAATCTTGTGCATCCAATAAGTGATTTTGTGTCATTGGTTGAACATTAAGGTCATTTTCGTCCTCCCAAGGCTTATTCTCGTCCAATATGGCTTTTTAACCAATCTTGTGCATCCAATAAGTGATTTTGTGTCATTGGTTGAACATTTAGGTCATTTTCGTCCTCCCAAGGCTTATTCTCATCCAATTAGGGTTTTTAACCAATCTTGTGCATCCAATAAGTGATTTTGTGCCATTGGTTGAACATTTTGGTCATTTTCGTCCTCCTTAGGCTTATTCTCGTCCAATTAGTGGTTTTAATCAATCTTGTGCATCTAATAAGTGATTTTGTGTAATTGGTTGAACATTTAGGTCATTTTCGTCCTCCCAAGGCTTTTTCTCGTTCAATTAGGGTTTTTAACCAATCTTGTGCATCCAATAAGTGATTTTGTGTCATTGGTTGAACATTTAGGTCATTTTCGTCCTCCTAAGGCTTATTCTCGTTCAATTAGGGTTTTTAACCAATCTTGTGCATCCAATAAGTGATTTTGTGTCATTGGTTGAACATTAAGGTCATTTTCGTCCTCCCAAGGCTTTTTCTCGTCCAATTTGGCTTTTTAACCAATCTTGTGCATCCAATAAGTGATTTTGTGTAATTGTTTGAACATTTAGGTCATTTTCGTCCTTCCAAGGCTTATTCTCGTCCAATTAGGGTTTTTAACCAATCTTGTGCATCCAATAAGTGATTTTGTGTCATTGGTTAAACATTTTGGTCATTTTCGTCCTCCCAAGGCTTATTCTCTTCCAATTAGGGTTTTTAACGAATCTTGTGAATCCAATAAGTGATTTTGTGTAATTGTTTGAA
>JBBPBP010000261.1:0-22189 GCA_037974735.1 Cicer chorassanicum
TCGTCCAATTAGGGTTTTTAACCAATCTTGTGCATCCAATAAGTACATTTGTGTCATTGGTTGAACATTTAGATCATTTTTTCGTCCTCCCTTGGCTTATTCTCGTCCAATTAGGGATTTTAACCAATCTTGTGCATCCAATAAGTGATTTTGTGTCATTGGTTGAACATTTAGGTCATTTTCGTCCTCCGTAGGCTTATTCTCGTCCAAAGGGGTTTTTTTAACCAATCTTGTGCATCCAATAAGTATATTTGTGTCATTGGTTGAACATTTAGCTCATATTCGTCCTCCCAAGGCTTATTCTCGTCCAATTAGGGCTTTTAACCAATCTTATGCATCCAATAAGTGATTTTGTGTCATTGGTTAAACATTTAGGTCATTTTCGTTCTCCCAAGGCTTATTATCGTCCAATTAGGGTTTTTAACCAATCTTGTGCATCCAATAAGTACATTTGTGTAATTCGTTGAACATTTAGATCATTTTTTCGTCCTCCCTAGGCTTATTCTCGTCCAATTAGGGATTTTAACCAATCTTGTGCATCCAATAAGTGATTTTGGGTCATTGGTTGAACATTTAGGTCATTTTCGTCCTCCGTAGGCTTATTCTCGTCCAATGCGGGTTTTTTAACCAATCTTGTGCATCCAATAAGTATATTTGTGTCATTGGTTGAACATTTAGCTCATATTCGTCCTCCCAAGTCTTATTCTCGTCCAATTAGGGCTTTTAACCAATCTTTGCATCCAATAAGTGATTTTGTGTCATTGGTTGAACATTTAGGTCATTTTCGTCCTCCCTAGGCTTATTCTCGACCAATTAGGGTTTTTAACCAATCTTGTGCATCCAATAAGTGATTTTGTGCCATTGGTTGAACATTTAGGTTATTTTCCTCCTCCCTAGGCTTATTCTCGTCCAATTAAGGTTTTTAACCAATCTTGTGCATCCAATAAGTACATTTGTGTCATTTGTTGAACATTTAGGTCATTTTCTTCCTCCCTAGGCTTATTCTCGTCCAATTAGGGTTTTTAACCAATCTTGTGCATCCAATAAGTACATTTGTGTCATTGGTTGAACATTTAGGTCATTTTCGTCCTCCCAAGGCTTATTCTCGTCCAATAATGGTTTTTAACCAATCTTGTGCATCCAATAAGTGATTTTGTGTCATTGGTTGAACATTTAGGTCATTTTCGTTCTCCCAAGGCTTATTGTCGTCCAATTAGTGTTTTTAACAAATCTTGTGCATCCAATAAGTGATTTTGTGTCATTGGTTGAACATTTAGGTCATTTTCGTCCTCCCTAGTCTTATTCTCGACCAATTAGGGTTTTTAACCAATCTTGTGCATCCAATAAGTACATTTGTGTCATTGGTTGAACACTTAGGTCATTTTCGTCCTCCCTAGGCTAATTCTCGTCCAATTAGGGTTTTTAACCAATCTTGTGCATCCAATAAGTGATTTTGTGTCATTGGTTGAACATTTAGGTCATTTTTGTCCTCCCTTGGCTTATTCTCGTCCAATTAGGGTTTTTAACCAATCTTGTGCATCCAATAAGTGATTTTGTGTCATTGGTTGAACATTTAGGTCATTTTCGTCCTCCCTAGGCTTATTCTCGTCCAATTAGGGTTTTTAACCAATCTTGTGCATCCAATAAGTACATTTGTGTCATTGGGTTAACATTTAGGTCATTTTCGTCCTCCCAAGGCTTATTCTTGTCCAATTAGGGTTTTTAACCAATCTTGTGCATCCAATAAGTGATTTTGTGTCATTGGTTGAACATTTAGGTCATTTTCGTCCTCCCAAGGCTTATTCTCGTCCAATTAGGGTTTTTAACCAATCTTGTGCATCCAATAAGTGATTTTGTGTCAATGGTTGAACATTTAGGTCATTTTCGTCATCCCTAGGTTTATTCTCGTCCAATAAGGGTTATAACCAATCTTGTGCATCCAATAAGTGATTTTGTGTCATTGGTTGAACATTTAGGTCATTTTCGTCATCCCTAGGCTTATTCTCGTCCAATTAGGGTTTTTAACCAATCTTGTGCATCCAATAAGTGATTTTGTGTCATTGGTTGAACATTTAGGTCATTTTCGTCCTCCCAAGGCTTATTCTCTTCCAATTAGGGTTTTTAACCAATCTTGTGCATCCAATAAGTGATTTTGTGTAATTGTTTGAACATTTAGGTCATTTTCGTCCTCCTTAGGCTTATTCTCGTCCAATTAGGGTTTTTAACCAATCTTGTGCATCCAATAAGTGATTTTGTGTAATTGTTTGAACATTTAGGTCATTTTAGTCCTCCCAAGGCTTATTGTCGTCAAATTAGGGTTTTTAACCAATCTTGTGCATCCAATAAGTGATTTTGTGTAATTGTTTGAACATTTAGGTCATTTTAGTCCTCCCAAGGCTTATTCTCGTCCAATTAGGGTTTTTAACCAATCTTGTGCATCCAATAAGTGATTTTGTGTCATTGGTTGAACATTTAGGTCATTTTCGTCCTCCCAAGGCTTATTCTCTTCCAATTAGGGTTTTTAACCAATCTTGTGCATCCAATAAGTGATTTTGTGTAATTGTTTGAACATTTAGGTCATTTTCGTCCTCCCAAGCCTTATTCTCGTCCAATTAGGGTTTTTAATCAATCTTGTGCATCCAATAAGTACATTTGTGTCATTGGTTGAACATTTAGGTCATTTTCGTCCTCCCAAGGCCTATTGTCGTCCAATTAGGGTTTTTAACCAATCTTGTGCATCCAATAAGTGATTTTGTGTCATTGGTTGAACATTTAGGTCATTTTCGTCCTCCCAAGGCTTATTCTCGTCCAATTAGGGTTTTTAACCAATCTTGTGCATCCAATAAGTGATTTTGTGTCATTGGTTGAACATTTAGGTCATTTTCGTCCTCCCAAGGCTTATTCTCTTCCAATTAGGGTTTTTAACCAATCTTGTGCATCCAATAAGTACATTTGTGTCATTTGTTGAACATTTTGGTCATTTTCGTCCTCCCAAGGCTTATTCTCGTCCAATTAGGGTTTTTAACCAATGTTGTGCATCCAATAAGTGATTTTGCGTCATTGGTTGAACATTTAGGTCATTTTCGTCCTCCCAAGGCTTATTCTCGTCCAATTAGGGTTTTTAACCAATCTTGTGCATCAAATAAATGATTTTATGTCATTGAATGAACATTTAGGTTATTTTCATCCTCCCAAGGCTTATTCTCGTCCAATTAGGGTTTTTAACCAATCTTGTGCATCCAATAAGTGATTTTGTGTCATTGGTTGAACATTTAGGTCATTTTCGTCCTCCCAAGGCTTATTCTCGTCCAATTAGGGTTTTTAACCAGTCTTGTGCATCCAATAAGTACATTTGTGTCATTGGTTGAACATTTAGGTCATTTTCGTCCTCCCAAGGCTTATTCTCGTCCAATTAGAGTTTTTAACCAATCTTGTGCATCCAATAAGTGATTTTGTGTCATTGGTTGAACATTTAGGTCATTTTCGTCCTCCCAAGGCTTATTCTCGTCAAATTAGGGTTTTTAACCAATCTTGTGCATCCAATAAGTGATTTTGTGTAATTGTTTGAACATTTAGGTCATTTTTGTCCTCCCAAGCCTTATTCTCGTCCAATTAGCGTTTTTAATCAATCTTGTGCATCCAATAAGTACATTTGTATCATTGGTTGAACATTTAGGTCATTTTTGTCCTCCCAAGGCTTATTCTCGTCCAATTAGGGTTTTTAACCAATCTTGTGCATCCAATAAGTGATTTTGTGTCATTGGTTGAACATTTAGGTCATTTTCGTCCTCCCAAGGCTTATTCTCTTCCAATTAGGGTTTTTAACCAATCTTGTGCATCCAATAAGTACATTTGTGTCATTTGTTGAACATTTTGGTCATTTTCGTCCTCCCAAGGCTTATTCTCGTCCAATTAGGGTTTTTAACCAATCTTGTGCATCCAATAAGTGATTTTGTGTCATTGGTTGAACATTTAGGTCATTTTCGTCCTCCCAAGGCTTATTCTCGTCCAATTAGGGGTGTTAACCAATCTTGTGCATCCAATAAGTACATTTGTGTCATTGGTTGAACATTTAGGTCATTTTCGTCCTCCCAAGGCTTATTCTCGTCCAATTAGGGTTTTTAACCAATCTTGTGCATCCAATAAGTGATTTTGTGTCATTGGTTGAACATTTAGGTCAATTTCGTACTCCCAAGGCTTATTCTCGTCAATTAGGGTTTTTAAATCTTGTGCATCCAATAGGTGATTTTGTGTCATTGGTTGAACATTTAGGTCATTTTCGTCCTCCCCAGACTTATTCTCGTCCAATTAGGGTTTTTAACAAATCTTGTGCATCCAATAAGTACATTTGTGTCATTGGTTGAACATTTAGGTCATTTTCGTCCTCCCAAGGCTTATTCTCGTCCAATTAGGGTTTTTAACCAATCTTGTGCATCCAATAAGTGATTTTGTGTCATTGGTTGAATATTTAGGTCATTTTCGTTCTCCCAAGGCTTATTCTTGTCCAATTAGGGTTTTAAACCTATCTTGTGCATCCAATAAGTTATTTTGTGTCATTGGTTGAACATTTAGGTCATTTTCGTCCTCCCTAGGCTTATTCTCGTCCAATTAGGGTTTTTAACCAATCTTGTGCATCCAATAAGTGATTTTGTGCCATTGGTTGAACATTTAGGTCATCTTCGTCCTCCCAAGGCTTATTCTCGTCCAATTAGGGTTTTTAACCAATCTTGTGCATCCAATAAGTACATTTGTGTCATTGGTTGAACATTTAGGTCATTTATGTCCTCCAAAGGCATATTCTCGTCCAATTAGGGTTTTTAACCAATCTTGTGCATCCAATAAATGATTTTGTGTCATTGGTTGAACATTTAGGTCATTTTCGTCTTCCCAAGGCTTATTCTCGTCCAATTAGGGTTTTTAACCAATCTTGTGCATCCAATAAGTGATTTTGTGTCATTGGATGAACATTTAGGTCATTTTCGTCCTCCCTAGGCTTATTCTCGTCCAATTAGGGTTTTTAAACAATATTGTGCATCCAATAAGCGATTTTGTGCCATTGGTTGATCATTTAGGTCATTTTCGTCCTCCCAAGGCATATTCTCGTCCAATTAGGGTTTTTAACCAATCTTGTGCATCCAATAAGTACATTTGTGTCATTGGTTGAACATTTAGGTCATTTATGTCCTCCAAAGGCATATTCTCGTCCAATTAGGGTTTTTAACCAATCTTGTGCATCCAATAAGTGATTTTGTGTCATTGGTTGAACATTTAGGTCATTTTCGTCCTGTCAAGGCTTATTCTCGTCCAATTAGGGTTTTTAACCAATCTTGTGCATCCAATAAGTACATTTGTGTCATTGATTGAACATTTAGGTCATTTTCGTCCTCCCTAGGCTTATTCTCGTCCAATTAGGGTTTTTAACCAATCTTGTGCTTCCAATAAGTGATTTTGTGTCATTGGTTGAACATTTAGGTCATTTTCGTCCTCCCTAGGCTTATTCTCGTCCAATTAGGGGTTTTAACAATTCTTGTGCATCCAATAAGTAAATTTGTCTCATTGGTTGAACATTTAGGTCATTTTTCGTCCTCCCAATGCTTATTCTCGTCCAATTAGGGTTTTTAACAAATCTTGTGCATCCAATAAGTACATTTGTGTCATTGGTTGAACATTTAGGTCATTTTCGTCCTCCCAAGGCTTATTCTCGTCCAATTAGGGTTTTTAACCAATCTTGTGCATCCAATAAGTGATTTTGTGTCATTGGTTGAACATTTAGGTCATTTTCGTACTTCCTAGGTTATTCTCGTCCAATTAGGGTTTTTAACCAATCTTGTGCATCCAATAAGATTATTTGTGTCATTGGTTGAACATTTAGGTCATTTTCGTCGTCCCAAGGCTTATTCTCGTCCAATTAGGGTTTTTAACCAATCTTGTGCATCCAATAAGTGATTTTGTGTCATTGGTTGAACATTTAGGTCATTTTCGTCATCCCAAGGCTTATTCTCGTCCAATTAGGGTTTTTAACAAATCTTGTGCATCCAATAAGTACATTTGTGTCATTGGTTGAACATTTAGGTCATTTTCGTCCTCCCAAGGCTTATTCTCGTCCAATTAGGGTTTTTAACCAATCTTGTGCATCCAATAAGTGATTTTGTGTCATTGGTTGAACATTTAGGTCATTTTCGTCCTCCTAAGGCTTATTCTCGTCCAATTAGGGTTTTTAACAAATCTTGTGCATCCAATAAGTACATTTGTGTCATTGGTTGAACATTTAGGTCATTTTCGTCCTCCCAAGGCTTATTCTCGTCCAATTAGGGTTTTTAACCAATCTTGTGCATCCAATAGGTGATTTTGTGTCATTGGTTGAACATTTAGATCATTTTTTCGTCCTCCCTAGGCTTATTCTCGTCCAATTAGGGTTTTTAACCAATCTTGTGCATCCAATAAGTGATTTTTTTGTCATTGGTTGAACATTTAGGTCATTTTCGTCCTCCGTAGGCTTATTCTCGTCCAATGGGGGTTTTTTAACCAATCTTGTGCATCCAATAAGTATATTTGTGTCATTGGTTGAACATTTAGCTCATTTTTGTCCTCCCAAGGCTTATTCTCGTCCAATTAGGGTTTGTAACCAATCTTATGCATCCAATAAGTGATTTTGTGTCATTGGTTAAACATTTAGGTCATTTTCGTTCTCCCAAGGCTTATTATCGTCCAATTAGGGTTTTTAACAAGTCTTGGGCATCCAATAAATACATTTGTGTCATTGGTTGAACATTTAGGTCATTTTCGTCCCCCCATGGCTTATTCTCGTCCAATAAAGGTTTTTAACCAATCTTGTGCATCCAATAAGTGATTTTGTGTCATTGGTTGAACATTTAGGTCATTTTCGTCCTCCCTAGGCTTATTCTCGACCAATTAGGGTTTTTAACCAATCTTGTGCATCCAATAAGTGATTTTGTGCCATTGGTTGAACATTTAGGTCATTTTCCTCCTCCCTAGGCTTATTCTCGTCCAATTAAGGTTTTTAACCAATCTTGTGCATCCAATAAGTACATTTGTGTCATTTGTTGAACATTTAGGTCATTTTATTCCTCCCTAGGCTTATTCTCGTTCAATTAGGGTTTTTAACCAATCTTGTGCATCCAATAAGTACATTTGTGTCATTGGTTGAACATTTAGGTCATTTTCAACCTCCCAAGGCTTATTCTCGTCCAATTAGGGTTTTTAACCAATCTTGTGCATCCAATAAGTGATTTTGTGTCATTGGTTGAAACATTAGGTCATTTTCGTCCTCCCTAGGCTTATTCTCGTCCAATTAGGGTTTTTAACCAATCTTGTGCATCCAATAAGTGTTTTTGTGTCATTGGTTGAACATTTAGGCAATTTTCGTCCTCCCTAGGCTTATTCTCGTCCAATTAGGGTTTTTAACCAATCTTGTGCATCCAATAAGTAATTTTGTGTCATTGGTTGAACATTTAGGTCATTTTCGTCCTCCCTAGGCTTATTCTCGTCCAATTAGGGTTTTTAACCAGTCTTGTGCATCAAATAAGTGATTTTGTGTCATTGGTTGAACATTTATGCCATTTTCGTCCTCCCTAGGCATATTCTCGTCCAATTAGGGTTTTTAACCAATCTTGTGCATCCAATAAGTAATTTTGTGTCATTGGTTAAACATTTAGGTCATTTTCGTTCTCCCTAGGCTTATTGTTGTCCAATTAGGGTTTTTAACCAATCTTGTGCATCCAATAAGTGATTTTGTGTCATTGGTTGAACATTTAGGACATTTTCATCCTCCCAAGGCTTATTATCGTCCAATTAGGGTTTTTAACAAATCTTGTGCATCCAATAAGTACATTTGTGTCATTGGTTGAACATTTAGGTCATTTTCGTCCTCCCAAGGCTTATTCTCGTCCAATTAGGGTTTTTAACCAATCTTGTGCATCCAATAGGTGATTTTGTGTCATTGGTTGAACATTTAGGTCATTTTCGTCCTCCCTAGGCTTATTCTCGTCCAATTAGGGTTTTTAACCAATCTGGTGCATCCAATAAGTAATTTTGTGTCATTGGTTGAACATTTAGGTCATTTTCGTCCTCCCTAGGCTTATTCTCGTCCAATTAGGGTTTTTAACCAATCTTGTGCATCCAATAAGTACATTTGTGTCATTGGTTGAACATTTAGGTCATTTTCGTCCTCCCAAAGCTTATTCTCATCCAATTAGGGTTTTTAACCAATGTTGTGCAACCAATAGGTACATTTGTGTCATTGGTTGAACATTTAGGTCATTTTCGTCCTCCCAAGGCTTATTCTCGTCCAATTAGGGTTTTTAACCAATCTTGTGCATCCAATAAGTGATTTTGTGTCATTGGTTGAACATTTAGGTCATTTTCGTCCTCCTCAGACTTATTCTCGTCCAATTAGGGTTTTTAACAAATCTTGTGCATCCAATAAGTACATTTGTGTCATTGGTTGAACATTTAGGTCATTTTCGTCCTCCCAAGGCTTATTCTCGTCCAATTAGGGTTTTTAACCAATCTTGTGCATCCAATAAGTGATTTTGTGTCATTGGTTGAACATTTAGGTCATTTTCTTCCTCCCAAGGCTTTTTCTCGTCCAATTAGGGTTTTTAACCAATCTTGTGCATCCAAAAAGTGATTTTGTGTCATTGGTTGAACATTTAGGTCATTTTCGTCCTCCCTATGCTTATTCTCGTCCAATTAGGGTTTTTAACAAATCTTGTGCATCCAATAAGTACATTTGTGTCATTGGTTGAACATTTAGGTCATTTTCGTCCTCCCAAGGCTTATTCTCGTCCAATTAGGGTTTTTAACCAATCTTTTGCATCCAATAAGTGATTTTGTGTCGTTGGTTGAACATTTAAGTCATTTTCGTCCTCCATAGGCTTATTCTCGTCCAATTAGGGTTTTTAACCAATCTTGTGCATCCAATAAGTACATTTGTGTCATTGGTTGAACATTTAGGTCATTTTCGTCCTCCCAAGGCTTATTCTCGTCCAATTAGGGTTTTTAACCAATCTTGTGCATCCAATAAGTGATTTTGTGTCATTGGTTGAACATTTAGTACATTTTCGTCCTCCCAAGGCTTATTCTCGTCCAATTAGGGTTTTTAACCAATCTTGTGCATCCAATAAGTGATTTTGTGTCATTGGTTGAACATTTAGGTCATTTTCGTCCTCCCTAGGCTTATTCTCGACCAATTAGGGTTTTTAACCAATCTTGTGCATCCAATAAGTACATTTGTGTCATTGGTTGAACACTTAGGTCATTTTCGTCCTCCCTAGGCTAATTCTCGTCCAATTAGGGTTTTTAACCAATCTTGTGCATCCAATAAGTGATTTTGTGTCATCGGTTGAACATTTAGGTCATTTTCGTCCTCCCTAGGCTTATTCTCGTCCAATTAGGGTTTTTAACCAATCTTGTGCATCCAATAAGTACATTTGTGTCATTGGTTGAACACTTAGGTCATTTTCGTCCTCCCTAGGCTAATTCTCGTCCAATTAGGGTTTTTAACCAATCTTGTGCATCCAATAAGTGATTTTGTGCCATTGGTTGAACATTTAGGTCATTTTCGTCCTCCCTAGGCTTATTCTCGTCCAATTAGGGTTTTTAACCAATCTTGTGCATCCAATAAGTAGATTTGTGTCATTTGTTGAACATTTAGGTCATTTTCTTCCTCCCTAGGCTTATTCTCGTCCAATTAGGGTTTTTAATTAATCTTGTGCATCCAATAAGTACATTTGTGTCATTGGTTGAACATTTAGGTCATTTTCGTCCTCCCAAGGCTTATTCTCGTCCAATTAGGGTTTTTAACCAATCTTGTGCATCCAATAAGTGATTTTGTGTCATTGGTTGAACATTTAGGTCATTTTCGTCCTCCCTAGGCTTATTCTCGTCCAATTAGGGTTTTTAACCAATCCTATGCATCCAATAAGTACATTTGTGTCATTGGTTGAACATTTAGGTCATTTTCGTCCTCCCAAGGCTTATTCTCGTCCAATTAGGGTTTTTAACCAATCTTGTGCATCCAATAAGTGATTTTGTGTCATTGGTTGAACATTTAGGTCATTTTCATCCTTCCTAGGCTTATTCTCGTCCAATTAGGGTTTTTAACCAATCTTGTGCATCCAATAAGTGATTTTTTGTCATTGGTTGAACATTGAGGTCATTTTCGTCCTCCCAAGGCTTATTCTCGTCCAATTAGGGTTTTTAACCAATCTTGTGCATCCAATAAGTACATTTGTGTCATTGGTTGAACATTTAGGTCATTTTCGTCCTCCCAAGGCTTATTCTCGTCCAATTAGGGTTTTTAACCAATCTTGTGCATCAAATAAGGGATTTTGTGTCATTGGTTGAACATTAAGGTCATTTTCGTCCTCCCAAGGCTTAATCTCGTCCAATTACGGTTTTTAACCAATCTTGAGCATCCAATAAGTGATTTTGTGTCATTGGTTGAACATTTAGGTCATTTTCGTCCTCCCAATGCTTATTCTCGTCCAATTACGGTTTTTATCCAATCTTGTGCATCCAATAAGTACATTTGTGTCATTGGTTGAACATTTAGGTCATTTTCGTCCTCCCAAGGCTTATTCTCGTCCAATTAGGGTTTTTAACCAATCTTGTGCATCCAATAAGTGATTTTGTGTCATTGGTTGAACATTTAGGTCAATTTCGTACTCCCAAGGCTTATTCTCGTCAATTAGGGTTTTTAAATCTTGTGCATCCAATAGGTGATTTTGTGTCATTGGTTGAACATTTAGGTCATTTTCGTCCTCCCCAGACTTATTCTCGTCCAATTAGGGTTTTTAACAAATCTTGTGCATCCAATAAGTACATTTGTGTCATTGGTTGAACATTTAGGTCATTTTCGTCCTCCCAAGGCTTATTCTCGTCCAATTAGGGTTTTTAACCAATCTTGTGCATCCAATAAGTGATTTTGTGTCATTGGTTGAACATTTAGGTCATTTTCGCCCTCCTTAGGCTTATTCTCGTCCAATTAGAAATTTTAAAAAATCTTGTGCATCCAATAAGTGATTTTGTGCCATACGTTGAACATTTAGGTCATTTTCGTCCTCCCAAGTCTTATTCTCGTCCAATAGGGTTTTTAACCAATCTTGTGCATCCAATAAGTACATTTGTGTCATTGGTTGAACATTTAGGTCATTTTCGTCCTTCCAAGGCTTATTCTCGTCCAATTAGGGTTTTTAACCAATCTTGTGCATCCAATAAGTGCTTTTGTGTCATTGGTTGAACATTTAGGTCATTTTCGTCCTCCCAAGGCTTATTCTCGTCCAATTAGGGTTTTTAACCAATCTTGTGCATCCAACAAGTGATTTTGTGTCATTGGTTGAACATTTAGGTCATTTTTGTCCTCCCAAGGCTTATTCTCCTCCAATTAGGGTTTTTAACCAATCTTGTGCATCCAATAAGTGATTTTGTGTCATTGGTTGAACATTTAGGTCATTTTCGTCATCCCAAGGCTTATTCTCGTCCAATTAGGGTTTTTAACAAATCTTGTGCATCCAATAAGTACATTTGTGTCATTGGTTGAACATTTAGGTCATTTTCGTCCTCCCAAGGCTTATTCTCGTCCAATTAGGGTTTTTAACCAATCTTGTGCATCCAATAAGTGATTTTGTGTCATTGGTTGAACATTTAGGTCATTTTCGTCCTCCCAAGGCTTATTCTCGATTAATTAGGGTTTTTAAGCAATCTTGTGCATCCAATAAGTACATTTGTGTCATTGGTTGAACATTTAGGTCATTTTCGTCCTCCCAAGGCTTATTCTCGTCCAATTAGGGTTTTTAACCAATCTTGTGCATCCAATAAGTGATTTTGTGTCATTCGTTGAACATTTAGGTCATCTTCGTCCTCCCAAGGCTTATTCTCGTCCAATTAGGGTTTTTAACCAATCTTGTGCATCCAATAAGTGATTTTGTGTCATTGGTTGAACATTTAGGTCATTTTCGTCCTCCCAAGGCTTATTCTCTTCCAATTAGGGTTTTTAACCAATCTTGTGCATCCAATAAGTACATTTGTGTCATTTGTTGAACATTTTGGTCATTTTCGTCCTCCCAAGGCTTATTCTCGTCCAATTAGGGTTTTTAACCAATCTTGTGCATCCAATAAGTGATTTTGTGTCATTGGTTGAACATTTAGGTCATTTTCGTCCTCCCAAGGCTTATTCTCGTCCAATTAGTGTTTTTAACCAATCTTGTGCAACTAATAAGTGATTTTGTGTCATTGGTTGAACATTTAGGTCATTTTCGTCCTCCCAAGGCTTATTCTCGTCCAATTAGGGTTTTTAACCAATCTTGTGCATCCAATAAGTACATTTGTGTCATTGGTTGAACATTTAGGTCATTTTCGTCCTCACAAGGCTTATTCACGTCCAATTAGGATTTTTAACCTATCTTGTGCATACAATAAGTGATTTTGTGTCATTGGTTGAACATTTAGGTCATTTTCGTCCTCCCAAGGCTTATTCTCGTCCAATTAGGGTTTTTAACCAATTTTGTGCATCCAATAAGTGATTTTGTGTCATTGGTTGAACATTTAGTTCATTTTCGTCCTCCCAAGGCTTATTGTCATCCAATTAGGGTTTTTAACCAATCTTGTGCATACAATAAGTGATTTTGTGTCATTGGTTGAACATTTAGGACATTTTTGTCCTCCCTAAGCTTATGCTCGTCCAATTATGGTTTTTAACCAATCTTGTGCATCCAATAAGTACATTTGTGTCATTGGTTGAACATTTAGGTCATTTTCGTCCTCCCAAGGCTTATTCTCGTCCAATTAGGGTTTTTAACCAATCTTGTGCATCCAATAAGTGATTTTGTGTCATTGGTTGAACATTTAGGTCATTTTTGTCCTCCCTAGCCTTATTCTCTTCCAATTAGGGTTTTTAACTTATCTTGTGCATCCAATAAGTGATTTTGTGTCATTGGTTGAACATTTAGGTCATTTTCGTCCTCCCTAGGCTTATTCTCGTCCAATTATGGTTTTTAACCATTCTTGTGCATCCAATAAGTGATTTTGTGCCATTGATTGAACATTTAGGTCATTTTCGTCATCCCAAGGCTAATTCTCGTCCAATAGGGTTTTTAACCAATCTTGTGCATCCAATAAGTACATTTGTGTCATTGGTTGAACATTTAGGTCATTTTCGTCCTCCCAAGGCTTATTCTCGTCCAATTAGGGTTTTTAACCAATCTTGTGCATCCAATAAGTGATTTTGTGTCATTGGTTGAACATTTAGGTCATTTTCGTCCTCCTAAGGCTTATTCTCGTCCAATTAGGGTTTTTAACAAATCTTGTGCATCCAATAAGTACATTTGTGTCATTGGTTGAACATTTAGGTCATTTTCGTCCTCCCAAGGCTTATTCTCGTCCAATTAGGGTTTTTAACCAATCTTGTGCATCCAATAGGTGATTTTGTGTCATTGGTTGAACATTTAGATCATTTTTTCGTCCTCCCTAGGCTTATTCTCGTCCAATTAGGGTTTTTAACCAATCTTGTGCATCCAATAAGTGATTTTGTGTCATTGGTTGAACATTTAGGTCATTTTCGTCCTCTGTAGGCTTATTCTCGTCCAATGGGGGTTTTTTAACCAATCTTGTGCATCCAATAAGTATATTTGTGTCATTGGTTGAACATTTAGCTCATTTTCGTCCTCCCAAGGCTTATTCTCGTCCAATTAGGGTTTTTAACCAATCTTATGCATCCAATAAGTGATTTTGTGTCATTGGTTAAACATTTAGGTCGTTTTCGTTCTCCCAAGGCTTATTATCGTCCAATTAGGGTTTTTAACAAATCTTGGGCATCCAATAAGTACATTTGTGTCATTGGTTGAACATTTAGGTCATTTTCGTCCTCCCAAGGCTTATTCTCGTCCAATAAAAGTTTTTAACCAATCTTGTGCATCCAATAAGTGATTTTGTGTCATTGGTTGAACATTTAGGTCATTTTCGTTCTCCCAAGGCTTATTCTCGTCCAATTAGTGTTTTTAACCAATCTTGTGCATCCAATAAGTACATTTGTGTCATTGGTTGAACACCTAGGTCATTTTCGTCCTCCTTAGGCTAATTCTCGTCCAATTAGGGTTTTTAACCAATCTTTGCATCCAATAAGTGATTTTGTGTCATTGGTTGAACATTTAGGTCATTTTCGTCCTCCCTAGGCTTATTCTCGACCAATTAGGGTTTTTAACCAATCTTGTGCATCCAATAAGTGATTTTGTGCCATTGGTTGAACATTTAGGTCAGTTTCCTCCTCCCTAGGCTTATTCTCGTCCAATTAAGGTTTTTAACCAATCTTGTGCATCCAATAAGTACATTTGTGTCATTTGTTGAACATTTAGGTCATTTTATTCCTCCCTAGGCTTATTATCGTCCAATTAGGGTTTTTAACCAATCTTGTGCATCCAATAAGTACATTTGTGTCATTGGTTGAACATTTAGGTCATTTTCAATCTCCCAAGGCTTATTCTCGTCCAATTAGGGTTTTTAACCAATCTTGTGCATCCAATAAGTGATTTTGTGTCATTGGTTGAATAATTAGGTCATTTTCGTCCTCCCTAGGCTTATTCTCGTCCAATTAGGGTTTTTAACCAATCTTGTGCATCCAATAAGTGTTTTTGTGTCATTGGTTGAACATTTAGGCAATTTTCGTCCTCCCTAGGCTTATTCTCGTCCAATTAGGGTTTTTAACCAGTCTTGTGCATCAAATAAGTGATTTTGTGTCATTGGTTGAACATTTTTGCCATTTTCGTCCTCCCTAGGCATATTCTCGTCCAATTAGGGTTTTTAACCAATCTTGTGCATCCAATAAGTGATTTTGTGTCATTGGTTAAACATTTAGGTCATTTTCGTTCTCCCTAGGCTTATTCTTGTCCAATTAGGGTTTTTAACCAATCTTGTGCATCCAATAAGTGATTTTGTGTCATTGGTTGAACATTTAGGTCATTTTCATCCTCCCAAGGCTTATTATCGTCCAATTAGGGTTTTTAACAAATCTTGTGCATCTAATAAGTACATTTGTGTCATTGGTTGAACATTTAGGTCATTTTCTCCTCCCAAGGCTTATTCTCGTCCAATTAGGGTCTTTAACCAATCTTATGCATCCAATAAGTGATTTTGTGTCATTGGTTAAACATTTAGGTCATTTTCGTTCTCCCTAGGCTTATTCTTGTCCAATTAGGGTTTTTAACCAATCTTGTGCATCCAATAAGTGATTTTGTGTCATTGGTTGAACATTTAGGTCATTTTCGTCCTCCCAAGGCTTTTTATCGTCCAATTAGGGTTTTTAACAAATCTTGGGCATCCAATAAGTACATTTGTGTCATTGGTTGAACATTTAGGTCTTTTTCGTCCTCCCAAGGCTTATTATCGTCCAATTAGGGTTTTTAACAAATCTTGGGCATCCAATAAGTACATTTGTGTCATTGGTTGAACATTTAGGTCATTTTCGTCCTCCCAAGGCTTATTTTCGTCCAATAATGGTTTTTAACCAATCTTTTGCATCCAATAAGTGATTTTGTGTCATTGGTTGAACATTTAGGTCATTTTCGTTATCCCAAGGCTTATTCTCGTCCAATTAGTGTTTTTAACCAATCTTGTGCATCCAATAAGTGATTTTGTGTCATTGGTTAAACATTTAGGTCATTTTCGTTCTCCCTAGGCTTATTCTTGTCCAATTAGGGTTTTTAACCAATCTTGTGCATCCAATAAGTGATTTTGTGTCATTGGTTGAACATTTAGGTCATTTTCATCCTCCCAAGGCTTATTATCGTCCAATTAGGGTTTTTAACAAATCTTGTGCATCCAATAAGTACATTTGTGTCATTGGTTGAACATTTAGGTCATTTTCGTCCTCCCAAGGCTTATTCTCGTCCAATAATGGTTTTTAACCAATCTTGTGCATCCAATAAGTGATTTTGTGTCATTGGTTGAACATTTAGGTCATTTTCGTTCTCCCAAGGCTTATTGTCGTCCAATTAGTGTTTTTAACAAATCTTGTGCATCCAATAAGTGATTTTGTGTCATTGGTTGAACATTTAGGTCATTTTCGTCCTCCCTAGTCTTATTCTCGACCAATTAGGGTTTTTAACCAATCTTGTGCATCCAATAAGTACATTTGTGTCATTGGTTGAACACTTAGGTCATTTTCGTCCTCCCTAGGCTAATTCTCGTCCAATTAGGGTTTTTAACCAATCTTGTGCATCCAATAAGTGATTTTGTGTCATCGGTTGAACATTTAGGTCATTTTCGTCCTCCCTAGGCTTATTCTCGTCCAATTAGGGTTTTTAACCAATCTTGTGCATCCAATAAGTACATTTGTGTCATTGGTTGAACACTTAGGTCATTTTCGTCCTCCCTAGGCTAATTCTCGTCCAATTAGGGTTTTTAACCAATCTTGTGCATCCAATAAGTGATTTTGAGTCATTGGTTGAACATTTAGGTCATTTTTGTCCTCCCTTGGCTTATTCTCGTCCAATTTGGGTTTTTAACCAATCTTGTGCATCCAATAAGTGATTTTGTGTCATTGGTTGAACATTTAGGTCATTTTCGTCCTCCCTAGGCTTATTCTCGTCCAATTAGGTTTTTTAACCAATCTTGTGCATCCAATAAGTGATTTTGTGTCATTGGTTGAACATTTAGGTCTTTTCGTCCTCCCTAGGCTTATTCTCGTCCAATTCGGGTTTTTAACCAGTCTTGTGCATCCAATAAGTGATTTTGTGTCATTGGTTGAACATTTAGGTCATTTTCGTCCTCCCTAGGCATATTCTCGTCCAATTAGGGTTTTTAACCAATCTTGTGCATCCAATAAGTGATTTTGTGTCATTGGTTAAACATTTAGGTCATTTTCGTTCTCCCTAGGCTTATTCTCGTCCAATTAGGGTTTTTAACCAATCTTGTGCATCCAATAAGTGATTTTGTGTCATTGGTTGAACATTTAGGTCATTTTCGTCCTCCCAAGGCTTATTCTCGTCCAATTAGGGTTTTTAACCAATCTTGTGCATCCAATAAGTGATTTTATACCATTGGTTGAACATTTAGGTCATTTTCGTCCTCCCAAGGTTTATTCTCGTCCAATTAGAGTTTTTAACCAATCTTGTGCATCCAATAAGTACATTTGTGTCATTGGTTGAACATTTAGGTCATTTTCGTCCTCCCAAGGCTTATTCTCGTCCAATTAGGGTTTTTAACCAATCTTGTGCATCCAATAAGTACATTTGTGTCATTGGTTTAACATTTTGGTGATTTTCGTCCTCCGAAGGCTTATGCTCGTCCAATTACGGTTTTTAACCAATCTGTGCATCCAATAAGTACATTTGTGTCATTGGTTGAACATTTAGGTCATTTTCGTCCTCCCAAGGCTTATTCTCGTCCAATTAGGGTTTTTAACCAATCTTGTGCATCCAATAAGTACATTTGTGTCATTGGTTGAACATTTAGGTCATTTTCGTCCTCCCAAGGCTTATTCTCCTCCAATTAGGGTTTTTAACCAATCTTGTGCATCCAATAAGTGATTTTGTGTCATTGGTTAAACATTTAGGTCATTTTCGTCCTCCCAAGGCTTATTCTCGTCCAATTAGGGTTTTTAACCAATCTTGTGCATCCAATAAGTAAATTTGTGTCATTGGTTAAACATTTAGGTCATTTTCGTCCTCCCAAGGCTTATTCTCGTCCAATTAGGGTTTTTAACCAATCTTGTGCATCCAATAAGTACATTTGTGTCATTGGTTGAACATTTAGGTCATTTTCATCCTCCCAACGCTTATTCTCGTCCAATTAGGGTTTTTAACCAATCTTGTGCATCCAATAAGTGATTTTGTGTCATTTGTTGCACATTTAGGTCATTTTCGTCCTCCCAAGGCTTATTCTCGTCCAATTAGGGTTTTTAACCAATCTTGTGCATCCAATAAGTACATTTGTGTCATTGGTTGAACATTTAGGTCATTTTCGTCCTCCCAAGGCTTATTCTCGTCCAATTAGGGTTTTTAACCAATCTTGTGCATCCAATAAGTACATTTGTGTCATTGAGTGAACATTTAGGTCATTTTCGTCCTCCCAAGGCTTATTCTCGTCCAATTAGGGTTTTTAACCAATCTTGTGCATCCAATAAGTACATTTGTGTCATTGGTTGAACATTTAGGTCATTTTCGTCCTCCCAAGGCTTATTCTCATCCAATTAGGGTTTTTATCCAATCTTGTGCATCCAATAACTACATTTGTGTCATTGGTTGAACATTTAGGTCATTTTCGTCCTCCCAAGGCTGATTCTCGTCCAAATTAGGGTTTCTAACCAATCTTGTGCATCCAATAAGTACATTTGTGTCATTGGTTGAACATTTAGGTCATTTTCGTCCTCCCAAGGCTTATTCTCGTCCAATTAGGGTTTTTAACCAATCTTGTGCATCCAATAAGTACATTTGTGTCATTGGTTGAACATTTAGGTCATTTTCGTCCTCCCAAGGCTTATTCTCGTCCAATTAGGGTTTTTAATTAATCTCGTGCATCCAATAAGTGATTTTGTGTCGTTGGTTGAACATTTAGGTCATTTTTGTCCTCCCAAGGCTTATTCTCGTCCAATTAGGGTTTTTAACCAATCTTGTGCATTGAATAAGTACATTTGTGTCGTTGGTTGAACATTTAGGTCATTTTCGTCCTCCCAAGGCTTATTCTCGTCCAATTAGGGTTTTTAACCAATCTTGTGCATCCAATAAGTACATTTGTGTCATTGGTTGAACATTTAGGTCATTTTCGTCCTCCCAAGGCTTATTCTCGTCCAATTAGGGTTTTTAACCAATCTTGTGCATCCAATAAGTACATTTGTGTCATTGGTTGAACATTTAGGTCATTTTCGTCCTCCTAAGGCTTATTCTCGACCAATTACAATTTTTAACCAATCTTGTGCATCCAATAAGTGATTTTGTGTCATTGGTTGAACATTTAGGTCATTTTCGTCCTCCCAAGGCTTATTCTCATCCAATTAGGGTTTTTCTCCAATATTGTGCATCCAATAAGTGATTTTGTGTCATTGGTTGAACATTTAGGTCATTTTCGTCCTCCCAAGGCTTATTCTCGTCCAATTAGGGTTTTTAACCAATCTTGTGCATCCAATAAGTACATTTGTGTCATTGGTTCAAGATTTAGGTCATTTTCGTCCTCCCTAGGCTTATTCTCGTCCAATTAGGGTTTTTAACCAATCTTGTGCATCCAATAAGTACATTTGTGTCATTGGTTGAAGATTTAGGTCATTTTCGTCCTCCCTAGGCTTATTCTCGTCCAATTAGGGTTTTTAACCAATCTTGTGCATCCAATAAGTGATTTTGTGTCATTGGTTGAATATTTAGGTCATTTTCGTCCTCCCTAGGCTTATTCTCGTCCAATTAGGGTTTTTAACCAATCTTGTGCATCCAATAAGTAATTTTGTGTCATTGGTTGAACATTTAGGTCATTTTCGTCCTCCCTAGGCTTATTCTCGTCCAATTAAGGTTTTTAACCAGTCTTGTGCATCAAATAAGTGATTTTGTGTCATTGGTTGAACATTTAGGTCATTTTCGTCCTCCCTAGGCATATTCTCGTCCAATTAGGGTTTTTAACCAATCTTGTGCATCCAATAAGTGATTTTGTGTCATTGGTTAAACATTTAGGTCATTTTCGTTCTCCCTAGGCTTATTCTCGTCCAATTAGGGTTTTTAACCAATCTTGTGCATCCAATAAGTGATTTTGTGTCATTGGTTGAACATTTAGGTCATTTTCGTCCTCCCAAGGCTTATTCTCGTCCAATTAGGGTTTTTAACCAATCTTGTGCATCCCTTAAGTGATTTTGTGTCATTGGTTGAACATTTAGGTCATTTTCGTCCTCCCAAGGCTCATTCATGTCCAATTAGGGTTTTTAACCAATCTTGTGCATCCAATAAGTGATTTTGTGTCATTGGTTGAACATTTAGGTCATTTTCGTCCTCCCAAGGCTTATTCTCGTCCAATTAGGGTTTTTAACCAATCTTGTGCATCCAATAAGTACATTTGTGTCATTGGTTGAACATTTAGGTCATTTTCGTCCTCCCAAGGCTTATTCTTGTCCAATTAGGGTTTTTAACGAATCTTGTTCATCCAATAAGTGATTTTGTGTCATTGGTTGAACATTTAGGTCATTTTCGTCCTCCCAAGGCTTATTCTCGTCCAATTAGGGTTTTTAACCAATCTTGTGCATCCAATAAGTACATTTGTGTCATTGGTTGAACATTTAGGTCATTTTCGTCCTCCCAAGGCTTATTGTCGTCCAATTAGGGTTTTTAACCAATCTTGTGCATCCAATAAAAGATTTTGTGTCATTGGTTGAATATTTAGGTCATTTTCGTCCTTTCAAGGCTTATTCTCGTCCAAGTAGGGTTTTTAACCAATCTTGTGCATCCAATAAGTGATTTTTTGTCATTTGGTTGAACATTTAGGTCATTTTCGTCCTCCCAAGGCTTATTCTCGTCCAAATAGGGTTTTTAACCAATCTTGTGCATCCAATAAGTACATTTGTGTCATTGGTTGAACATTTAGGTCATTTTCGTCCTCCTAATGCTTATTCTGGTCTAATTAGGGTTTTTAACCAATCTTGTGCATCCAATAAGTGATTTTGGGTCATTGGTTAAACATTTAGCTCATTTTTGTCCTCACTAGGCTTATTCTCGTCCAATTAGGGTTTTTAACCAATCTTGTGCATCCAATAATTGATTTTGTGTCATTGGTTGAACATTTAGGTCATTTTCGTCCTCCCTAAGCTAATTCTCGTCCAGTTAGGGTTTTTAACCAATCTTGTGCATCCAATAATTGATTTTGTGTCATTGGTTGAACATTTAGGTCATTTTCGTCCTCCCTAGGCTTATTCTCGTCCAATTAGGGTTTTTAACCAATCTTGTGCATCCAATAATTGATTTTGTGTCATTGGTTGAACATTTAGGTCATTGTCGTCCTCCCAAGGCTTATTCTCGTCCAATTAGGGATTTTAACCAATCTTGTGCATCCAATAAGTACATTTGTGTCATTGGTTGAACATTTAGGTCATTTTCGTCCTCCCAAGGCTTATTCTCGTCCAATTAGGGTTTTTAACCAATCTTGTGCATCCAATAAGTACATTTGTGTCATTGGTTGAACATTTAGGTCATTTTCGTCCTCCCAAGGCTTATTCTCGTCCAATTAGGGTTTTTAACCAATCTTGTGAATCCAATAAGTGATTTTCTGTCATTGGTTGAACATTTAGGTCATTTTCGTCCTCCCAAGGCTTATTCTCGTCCAATTAGGGTTTTTAACCAATCTTGTGCATCCAATAAGTACATTTGTGTCATTGGTTGAACATTTAGGTCATTTTCGTCCTCCCAAGGCTTATTCTCATCCAATTAGGGTTTTTATCCAATCTTGTGCATCCAATAACTACATTTGTGTCATTGGTTGAACATTTAGGTCATTTTCGTCCTCCCAAGGCTGATTCTCGTCCAAATTAGGGTTTCTAACCAATCTTGTGCATCCAATAAGTACATTTGTGTCATTGGTTGAACATTTAGGTCATTTTCGTCCTCCCAAGGCTTATTCTCGTCCAATTAGGGTTTTTAACCAATCTTGTGCATCCAATAAGTACATTTGTGTCATTGGTTGAACATTTAGGTCATTTTCGTCCTCCCACGGATTATTCTCGTCCAATTAGAGTTTTTAACCAATCTTGTGCATCCAATAAGTGATTTTGTGTCGCTGGTTGAACATTTAGGTCATTTTCGTCCTCCCAAGGCTTATTCTCGTCCAATTAGGGTTTTTAACCAATCTTGTGCATCCAATAAGTACATTTGTGTCATTGGTTGAACATTTAGGTCATTTTCGTCCTCCCAAGGCTTATTCTCGTCCAATTAGGGTTTTTAACCAATCTTGTGCATCCAATAAGTACATTTGTGTCATTGGTTGAACATTTAGGTCCTTTTCGTCCTCCCAAGGCTTATTCTCGTCCAATTAGGGTTTTTAACCAATCTTGTACATCCAATAACTGATTTTGTGTCATTGGTTGAACATTTAGGTCATTTTTCGTCCTCCCAAGGCTTATTCTCGTCGAATTAGGGTTTTTAACCAATCTTGTGCATCCAATTAGTACATTTGTGTCATTGGTTGAACATTTAGGTCATTTTCGTCCTCC
>JBBPBP010000262.1:1372-16980 GCA_037974735.1 Cicer chorassanicum
TATTCTCGTCCAATTAGGGTTTTTAACCAATCTTGTGCATCCAATAAGTGATTTTGTGTCATTGGTTAAACATTTAGGTCATTTTCGTTCTCCCTAGGCTTATTCTTGTCCAATTAGGGTTTTTAACCATTCTTGTGCATCCAATAAGTGATTTTGTGTCATTGGTTGAACATTTAGGTCATTTTCATCCTCCCAAGGCTTATTATCGTCCAATTAGGGTTTTTAATAAATCTTGTGCATCCAATAAGTACATTTGTGTCATTGGTTGAACATTTAGGTCATTTTCGTCCTCCCAAGGCTTATTCTCGACCAATTAGGGTTTTTAACCAATCTTGTGCATCCAATAAGTACATTTGTGTCATTGGTTGAACATTTAGGTCATTTTCGTCCTCCCAAGGCTTATTCTCGTCCAATTAGGGTTTTTAACCAATCTTGTGCATCCAATAAGTTATTTTGTTTCGTTGGTTGAACATTTAGGTCATTTTTGTCTTCCCAAGGCTTATTCTCGTCCAATTAGGGTTTTTAACCAATCTTGTGCATCCAATAAGTACATTTGTGTCATTGGTTGAACATTTAGGTCATTTTCGTCCTCCCAAGGCTTATTCTCGTCCAATTAGGGTTTTTAACCAATCTTGTGCATCCAATAAGTACATTTGTGTCATTGGTTGGACATTTAGGTCATTTTCGTCCTCCCAAGGCTTTTTCTCGTCCAATTAGGGTTTTTAACCAATCTTGTGCATCCAATAAGTACATTTTTGTCATTGGTTGAACATTTAGGTCATTTTCGTCCTCCCAAGGCTTACTCTCGTCCAATTAGGGTTTTTAACCAATCTTGTGCATCCAATAATTACATTTGTGTCATTGGTTGAACATTTAGGTCATTTTCGTCCTCCCAAGGCTTATTCTCGTCCAATTAGGGTTTTTAACCAATCTTGTGCATCCAATAAGTACATTTGTGTCATTGGTTGAACATTTAGGTCATTTTCGTCCTCCCAAGGCTTATTCTCGTCCAATTAGGGTTTTTAACCAATCTTGTGCATCCGATAAGTGATTTTGTGTCGTTAATTGAACATTTAAGTCATTTTCTTCCTCCCAAGGCTTATTCTCGTCCAATTAGGGTTTTTAACCAATCTTGTGCATCCAATAAGTACATTTGTGTCATTGGTTGAACATTTAGGTCATTTTCGTCCTCCCAAGGCTTATTCTCGTCCAATTAGGGTTTTTAACCAATCTTGTGCATCCAATAAGTACATTTGTGTCATTCGTTGAATATTTAGGTCATTTTCATCCTCCCAAGGCTTATTCTCGTCCAATTAGGGTTTTTAACCAATCTTGTGCATCCAATAAGTACATTTGTGTCATTGGTTGAACATTTAGGTCATTTTCGTCCTCCCAAGGCTTATTCTCGTCCAATTAGGGTTTTTAACCAATCTTGTGCATCCAATAAGTACATTTGTGTCATTGGTTGAACATTTAAGTCATTTTCGTCCTCCCAAGGTTTATTCTCGTCCAATTAGGGTTTTTAACCAATCTTGTGTATCCAATAAGTGATTTTGTGTCATTGGTTGAACATTTAGGTCATTTTCGTCCTCACAAGGCTTATTCTCTTCCAATTAGGGATTTTAACCAATCTTGTGCATACAATAAGTGATTTTGTGTCATTGGTTGAACATTTAGGTCATTTTCGTTCTCCCAAGGCTTATTCTCGTCCAATTAGGGTTTTTAACCAATCTTGTGCATCCAATAAGTACATTTGTGTCATTGGTTGAACATTTAGGTCATTTTCGTCCTCCCAAGGCTTATTCTCGTCCAATTAGGGTTTTTAACCAATCTTGTGCATCCAATAAGTACATTTGTGTCATTGGTTGAACATTTAGGTCATTTTCGTCCTCCCAAGGCTTATTCTCGTCCAATTAGGGTTTTTAACCAATCTCTTGCATCCAATAAGTACATTTGTGTCATTGGTTGAACATTTAGGTCATTTTCATCCTCCCAAGGCTTATTCTCGTCCAATTAGGGTTTTTAACCAATCTTGTGCATCCAATAAGTACATTTGTGTCATTGGTTGAACATTTAGGTCATTTTCGTCCTCCCAAGGCTTATTCTCGTCCAATTAGGGTTTTTAACCAATATTGTGCATCCAATAAGTGATTTTGTGTCTTTGGTTGAACATTTAGGTCATTTTCGTCCTCCCAAGGCTTATTCTCGTCCAATTAGGGTTTTTAACCAATCTTGTGCATCCAATAAGTACATTTGTGTCATTGGTTGAACATTTAGGTCATTTTCGTCCTCCCAAGGCTTATTCTCGTCCAATTAGGGTTTTTAACCAATCATGTGTATCCAATAAGTGATTTTGTGTCGTTGGATGAACATTTAGGTCATTTTCGTCCTCGCAAGGCTTATTCTCGTCCAATTAGGGTTTTTAACCAATCTTGTGCATCCAATAAGTACATTTGTGTCATTGGTTGAACATTTAGGTCATTTTCGTCCTCCCAAGGCTTATTCTCGTCCAATTAGGGTTTTTCACCAATCTTGTGCATCTAATAAGTGATTTTGTGTCATTGGTTGAACATTTAGGTCATTTTCGTCCTCCCTAGGCTTATTCTCGTCCAATTAGGGTTTTTAACCAATCTTGTGCATCCAATAAGTACATTTGTGTCATTGGTTGAACATTTAGGTCATTTTCGTCCTCCCAAGGCCTATTATCGTACAATTAGGGGTTTTAACCAATCTTGTGCATCCAATAAGTGATTTTGTGTCATTGGTTGAACATTTAGGTCATGTTCGTCCTCCCAAGGCTTATTCTCGTCCAATTAGGGTTTTGAACCAATCTTGTGCATTCAATAAGTGATTTTGTGTCATTATTTGAACATTTAGGTCATTTTCGTCCTCCCAAGGCTTATTCTCGTCCAATTAGGGTTTTTAACCAATCTTGTGCATCCAATAAGTGATTTTGTGTCATTGGTTGAACATTTAGGTCATTTTCGTCCTCCCTAGGCTTATTCTCGTCCAATTAGGGTTTTTTAACAATCTTATGCATCCAATAAGTGATTTTGTGCCATTGGTTGAACATTTAGGTCATTTTCGTCCTCCCAAGGCTTATTCTCGTCCAATTAGGGTTTTTAACCAATCTTGTGCATCCAATAAGTACATTTGTGTCATTGGTTGAACATTTAGGTCATTTTCGTCCTCCCTAGGCTTATTCTCGTCCAATTAGGGTTTTTAACCAATCTTGTGCATCCAATAAGTACATTTGTGTCATTGGTTGAAAATTTAGGTCATTTTCATCCTCCCACGGCTTATTCTCGTCCAATTAGGGTTTTTAACCAATCTAGTGCATCCAATAAGTGATTTTGTGTCATTGGTTGAACATTTAGGTCATTTTCGTCCTCCCTAGGCTTATTCTCGTCCAATTAGGGTTTTTAACCAATCTTGTGCATCCAATAAGTACATTTGTGTCATTGGTTGAACATTTAGGACATTTTCTTCCTCCCTAGGCTTATTCTCGTCCAATTAGGGTTTTTAACCAATCTTGTGCATCCAATAAGTGATTTTGTGTCATTGGTTGAACATTTAGGTCATTTTCGTCCTCCCAAGGCTTATTCTCGTCCAATTAGGGTTTTTAACCAATCTTGTGCATCTAATAAGTGATTTTGTGTCATTGGTTGAACATTTAGGTCATTTTCATCCTCCCTAGTCTTATTCTCGTCCAATTAGGGTTTTTAACCAATCTTATGCATCCAATAAGTAATTTTGTGTCATTGGTTGAACATTTAGGTCATTTTCGTCCTCCCAAGGCTTATTCTCGTTCAGTTAGGGTTTTTAACCAATCTTGTGCATCCAATAAGTGATTTTGTGTCATTGGTTGAACATTTAGGTCATTTTCGTCCTCCCTAGGCTTGTTCTCGTCCAAATAGGTTTTTTAACCAATCTTGTGCATCCAATAAGTGATTTTGTGTCATTGGTTGAACATTTAGGTCATTTTCATCCTCCCTAGGCTTGTTCTCGTCCAAATAGGTTTTTTAACCAATCTTGTGCATCCAATAAGTGATTTTGTGTCATTGGTTGGACATTTAGGTCATTTTCGTCCTCCCAAGGCTTATTCTCGTCCAATTAGGGTTTTTAACCAATCTTGTGCATCCAATAAGTGATTTTGTGTCATTGGTTGAACATTTAGGTCATTTTCGTCCTCCCTAGGCTTATTCTCGTCCAATTAGGGTTTTTAACCAATCTTGTGCATCCAATAAGTACATTTGTGTCATTGGTTGAACATTTAGGTCATTTTCGTCTTCCCAAGGCTTATTATCGTCCAATTAGGGGTTGTAACCAATCTTGTGCATCGAATAAGCGATTTTGTGTCATTGGTTGAACATTTAGGTCATTTTCGTCCTCCCAAGGCTTATTCTCGTCCAATTAGGGTTTTTAACCAATCTTGTGCATCCAATAAGTACATTTGTGTCATTGGTTGAACATTTAGGTCATTTTCGTCCTTCCTAGGCTTATTCTTGTCCAATTAGGGTTTTTAACCAATCTTGTGCATCCAATAAGTGATTTTGTGTCATTGGTTGAACATTTAGGTCATTTTCGTCCTCCCTAGGCTTATTCTCGTCCAATTAGGGTTTTTAACCTATCTTGGGTATCCAATAAGTACATTTGTGTCATTGGTTGAACATTTAGGTCATTTTCGTCCTCCCAAGGCTTATTCTCGTCTAATTAGGGTTTTTAACCAATCTTGTGCATCCAATAAGTGATTTTGTGTCATTGGTTGAACATTTAGGTCATTTTCGTCCTCCCAAGGCTTATTATCGTCCAATTAGGGTTTTTAACAAATCTTGGGCATCCAATAAGTACATTTGTGTCATTGGTTGAACATTTAGGTCATTTTCGTCCTCCCAAGGCTTATTCTCGTCCAATAATGGGTTTTAACCAATCTTGTGCATCCAATAAGTGATTTTGTGTCATTGGTTGAACATTTAGGTCATTTTCGTTCTCCCAAGGCTTATTGTCGTCCAATTAGTGTTTTTAACAAATCTTGTGCATCCAATAAGTGATTTTGTGTCATTGGTTGAACATTTAGGTCATTTTCGTCATCCCTAGGCTTATTCTCGTCCTATTAGGTTTTTTAACCAATCTTGTGCATCCAATAAGTGATTTTGTGTCATTGGTTGAACATTTAGGTCATTTTCGTCCTCCCTAGTCTTATTCTCGTCCAATTAGGGTTTTTAACAAATCTTGTGCATCCAATAAGTACATTTGTGTCATTGGTTGAACATTTTGGTCATTTTCGTCCTCCCTATGCTTATTCTCGTCCAATTAGGGTTTTTAACCAATCTTGTGCATCCAATAAGTGATTTAGTGTCATTGGTTGAATAATTAGGTCATTTTCGTCCTCCGTAGGCTTATTCTCGTCCATTGGGGGTTTTTAACCAATCTTGTGCATCCAATAAGTATATTTGTGTCATTGGTTGAACATTTAGCTCATTTTCGTCCTCCCTAGGCTTATTCTCGTCCAATTAGGGTTTAACCAATCTTGTGCATCCAATAAGTGATTTAGTGTCATTGGTTGAATAATTAGGTCATTTTCGTCCTCCCTAGGCTTATTCTCGTCCAATTAGGGTTTTTAACCAATCTTGTGCATCCAATAAGTGTTTTTGTGTCATTGGTTGAACATTTAGGTCATTTTCGTCCTCCCAAGGCTTATTCTTGTCTAATTAGGGTTTTTAACCAATCTTGTGCATCCAACAAGTACATTTGTGTCATTGGTTGAACATTTAGGTCATTTTCGTCCTCCCAATGCTTATTCTCGTCCAATTAGGGTTTTTAACCAATCTTGTGCATCCAATAATTGATTTTCTGTCATTGGTTGAACATTTAGGTCATTTTCGTCCTCCCTAGGCTTATTCTCGTCCAATTAGGGTTTTTAACCAATCTTGTGCATCCAATAAGTACATTTGTGTCATTGGTTGAACATTTAGGTCATTTTCGTCCTCCCAAGGCTTATTCTCGTCCAATTAGGGTTTTTAACCAATCTTGTGCATCCAATAAGTGATAATGGTTCATTGGTTGAACATTTAGGTCATTTTTGTCCTCCCTAGGCTTAATCTCGTCCAATTAGGGTTTTTAACCAATCTTGTGCATCCAATATGTACATTTGTGTCATTGGTTGAACATTTAGGTCATTTTCGTCCTCCCAAGGCTTATTCTCGTCCAATTAGGGTTTTTAACCAATCTTGTGCATCCAATAAGTTATTTTGTGTCATTGGTTGAACATTTAGGTCATTTTCGTCCTGCCAAGGCTTATTCTCGTCCAATTAGGGTTTTTAACCAATCTTGTGCATCCAATAAGTACATTTGTGTCATTGGTTGAACATTTAGGTCATTTTCGTCCTCCCAAGGCTTATTCTCGTCCAATTAGGGTTTTTAACCAATCTTGTGCATCCGATAAGTGATTTTGTGTCGTTAATTGAACATTTAAGTCATTTTCTTCCTCCCAAGGCTTATTCTCGTCCAATTAGGGTTTTTAACCAATCTTGTGCATCCAATAAGTACATTTGTGTCATTGGTTGAACATTTAGGTCATTTTCGTCCTCCCAAGGCTTATTCTCGTCCAATTAGGGTTTTTAACCAATCTTGTGCATCCAATAAGTACATTTGTGTCATTGGTTGGACATTTAGGTCATTTTCGTCCTCCCAAGGCTTTTTCTCGTCCAATTAGGGTTTTTAACCAATCTTGTGCATCCAATAAGTACATTTTTGTCATTGGTTGAACATTTAGGTCATTTTCGTCCTCCCAAGGCTTACTCTCGTCCAATTAGGGTTTTTAACCAATCTTGTGCATCCAATAATTACATTTGTGTCATTGGTTGAACATTTAGGTCATTTTCGTCCTCCCAAGGCTTATTCTCGTCCAATTAGGGTTTTTAACCAATCTTGTGCATCCAATAAGTACATTTGTGTCATTGGTTGAACATTTAGGTCATTTTCGTCCTCCCAAGGCTTATTCTCGTCCAATTAGGGTTTTTAACCAATCTTGTGCATCAAATAAGTGATTTTGGGTCATTGGTTGAACATTTAGGTCATTTTCGTCCTCGCAAGGCTTATTCTCGTCCAATTAGGGTTTTTAACCAATCTTGTGCATCCAATAAGTACATTTGTGTCATTGGTTGAACATTTAGGTCATTTTCGTCCTCCCAAGGCTTATTCTCGTCCAATTAGGGTTTTTAATTAATCTCGTGCATTCAATAAGTGATTTTGTGTCGATGGTTGAACATTTAGATCATTTTTGTCCTCCCAAGGCTTATTCTCGTCCAATTAGGGTTTTTAACCAATCTTGTGCATCCAATAAGTACATTTGTGTCATTGGTTGAACATTTAGGTCATTTTCGTCCTCCCAAGGCTTATTCTCGTCCAATTAGGGTTTTTAACCCATCTTGTGCATCCAATAAGTGCTTTTGTGTCATTGGTTGAACATTTAGGTCATTTTCGTCCTCCCAAGGCTTATTCTCGTCCAATTAGGGTTTTTAACCAATCTTGTGCATCCAATAAGTACATTTGTGTCATTGGTTGAACATTTAGGTCATTTTCGTCCTCCCAAGGCTTATTCTCGTCCAATTAGGGTTTTTAACCAATCTTGTGCATCCAATAAGTGATTTTGTGTCATTGGTTGAACATTTAGGTCATTTTTGTTCTCCCAAGGCTTATTCTCGTCCAATTATGGTTTTTAACCAATCTTGTGCATCCAATAAGTACATTTGTGTCATTGGTTGAACATTTAGGTCATTTTCGTCCTCCCAAGGCTTATTCTCGTCCAATTAGGGTTTTTAACCAATCTTGTGCATCCATTAAATGATTTTGTGTCATTGGTTGAACATTTAGGTCATTTTCGTCCTCCCAAGGCTTATTCTCGTCCAATTAGGGTTTTTAACCAATCTTGTGCATCCAATAAGTGATTTTGTGTCATTGGTTGAACATTTAGGTCATTTTCGTCCTCCCTAGGCTTATTCTCGTCCAATTAGGATTTTTAACCAATCTTGTGCATCCTATAAGTATATTTGTATCATTGGTTGAACATTTAGGTCATTTTCGTGCTCCCAAGGCTTATTCTCGTCCAATTAGGGTTCTCTACCAATCTTGTGCATCCAATAAGTGATTTTGTATCATTGGTTGAACATTTAGATTATTTTCCTCCTCCCAAAGCTTATTCTCATCCTGTTAGGGTTTTTAACCAATCTTGTGCATCCAATAAGTGATTTTGTGTCATTGGTTGAACATTTAGGTCATTTTCGTCCTCCCAAGGCTTATTCTCGTCCAATTAGGGTTTTTAACCAATCTTGTGCATCCAATAAGTGATTTTGTGTCATTGGTTGAACATTTAGGTCATTTTCGTCCTCCTAAGGCTTAGCCTCGTCCAACTAGGGTTTTTAACCAATCTTGTGCATCCAATAAGTGATTTTGTGTCATTGGTTGAACATTTAGGTCATTTTCGTCCTCCCAAAGCTTATTCTCGTCCAATTAGGGTTTTTAACCAATCTTGTGCTTCCAATAAGTGATTTTGTGTCATTGGTTGAACATTTAGGTAATTTTCGTCCTCCCAAGGCTTATTCTCGTCCAATTAGGGATTTTAACCAATCTTGTGCATACAATAAGTGATTTTGTGTTATTGGTTTTACATTTAGGTCATTTTCGTCCTCCCTAGGCTTATTCTCGTCCAATTAGGGTTTTTAACCAATCTTGTGCATCCAATAAGTACATTTGTGTCATTGGTTGAACATTTAGGTCATTTTCGTCATCCCAAGGCTTATTCTCGTCCAATTAGGGATTTTAACCAATCTTGTGCATACAATAAGTGATTTTGTGTCATTGGTTGAACATTTAGGTCATTTTCGTCATCCCAAGGCTTATTCTGGTCCAATTAGGGATTTTAACCAATCTTGTGCATACAATAAGTGATTTTGTGTCATTGGTTGAACATTTAGGTCATTTTCGTCATCCCAAGGCTTATTCTGGTCCAATTACGGATTTAAACCAATCTTGTGCATACAATAAGTGTTTTTGTGTCATTGGTTTAACATTTAGGTCATTTTCGTCCTCCCAAGGCTTATTCTCCTCCAATTAGGGTTTTTAACCAATCTTGTGCATCCAATAAGTACATTTGTGTCATTGGTTGAACATTTAGGTCATTTTCGTCCTCCCAAGGCTTATTCTCGTCCAATTAGGGTTTTTAACCAATCTTGTGCATACAATAAGTGATTTCGTGTCATTGGTTGAACATTTAGGTCATTTTCGTCCTCCCTAGGCTTATTCTCGTCCAATTAGGGTTTTTAACCAATCTTGTGCATCCAATAAGTACATTTGTGTCATTGGTTAAACATTTAGGTCATTTTCGTCCTCCCAAGGCTTATTCTCGTCCAATTAGGGTTTTTAACCAATCTTGTGCATCCAATAAGTGATTTTGTGTCATTGGTTGAACATTTAGGTCATTTTCGTCCTACCTAGGCTTATTCTCGTCCAATTAGGGTTTTTAACCAATCTTGTGCATCCAATAAGTGATTTTGTGTCATTGGTTGAACATTTAGGTCATTTTCGTCCTCCCAAGGCTTATTCTCGTCCAATTAGGGTTTTTAACCAATCTTGTGCATCAAATAAGTGATTTTGTGTCATTGGTTGAACTTTTAGATCATTTTCGTCCTCCCTAGGCTTATTCTCGTCCAATTAGGGTTTTTAACCAATCTTATGCATCCAATAAGTGTTTTTGTGTCATTGGTTGAACATTTAGGTCATTTTCGTCCTCCCTAGGCTTATTCTCGTCCAATTAGGGTTTTTAACCAATCTTGTGCATCCAATAAGTGATTTTGTGTCATTGGTTGAACATTTAGGTCATTTTCTTCCTCCCAAGGCTTATTCTCGTCCAATTATGGTTTTTAACCAATCTTGTGCATCCAATAAGTACATTTGTGTCATTGGTTGAACATTTTGGTCATTTTGTCCTCCCAAGGCTTATTCTCGTCCAATTAGGGTTTTTAACCAATCTTGTGCATCCAATAAGTACATTTGTGTCATTGGTTGAACATTTAGGTCATTTTCGTCCTCCCAAGGCTTATTCTCGTCCAATTAGGGTTTTTAACCAATCTTGTGCATCCAATAAGTGATTTTGTGTCATTGGTTGAATAATTAGGTCATTTTCGTCCTCCCTAGGCTTATTCTCGTCCAATTAGGGTTTTTAACCAGTCTTGTGCATCCAATAAGTGTTTTTGTGTCATTGGTTGAACATTTAGGTCATTTTCGTCCTCCCTAGGCTTATTCTCGTCCAATTAGGGTTTTTAACCAATCTTGTGCATCCAATAAGTGATTTTGTGTCATTGGTTGAACATTTAGGTCATTTTAGTCCTCCGTAGGCTAATTCTCGTCCAATGGGGGTTTTTAACCAATCTTGTGCATCCAATAAGTATATTTGTGTCAATGGTTGAACATTTAGCTCATTTTCGTCCTCCCAAGGCTTATTCTCGTCCAATTAGGGTTTTTAACCAATCTTATGCATCCAATAAGTGATTTTGTGTCATTGGTTAAACATTTAGGTCATTTTCGTTCTCCCTAGGCTTATTCTCGTCCAATTAGGGTTTTTAACCAATCTTGTGCATCCAATAAGTGATTTTGTGTCATTGGTTGAACATTTAGGTCATTTTCATCCTCCCAAGGCTTATTATCGTCCAATTAGGGTTTTTAACAAATCTTGTGCATCCAATAAGTACATTTGTGTCATTGGTTGAACATTTAGGTCATTTTCGTCCTCCCTAGGCTTATTCTCGTCCAATTAGGGTTTTTAACCAATCTTGTGCATCCAATAGGTGATTTTGTGTCATTGGTTGAACATTTAGGTCATTTTCGTCCTCCCTAGGCTTATTCTCGTCCAATTAGGGTTTTTTAACAATCTTGTGCATCCAATAAGTGATTTTGTGCCATTGGTTGAACATTTAGGTCATTTTCGTCCTCCCAAGGCTTATTCTCGTCTAATTAGGGTTTTTAACCAATCTTGTGCATGCAAAAAGTACATTTGTGTCATTGGATGAACATTTAGGTCATTTATGTCCTCCAAAAGCTTATTCTCGTCCAATTAGGGTTTTTAACCAATCTTGTGCATCCAATAAGTGATTTTGTGTCATTGGTTGAACATTTAGGTCATTTTCGTCCTCCCAAGGCTTATTCTCGTCCAATTAGGGTTTTTAACCAATCTTGTGCATCCAATAAGTGATTTTGTGCCATTGGTTGAACATTTAGGTCATTTTCGTCCTCCCAAGCCTTATTCTCATCCAATTAGGGTTTTTAATCAATCTTGTGCATCCAATAAGTACATTTGTGTTATTGGTTGAACATTTAGGTCATTATCCTCCTCCCAAGGCTTATTCTCGTCCAATTAGGGTTTTTAACCAATCTTGTGCATCCAATAAGTGATTTTGTGTCATTGGTTGAACATTTAGGCAATTTTCGTCCTCCCAAGGCTTATTCTCGTCCAATTAGGGTTTTTAACCAATCTTGTGCATCCAATAAGTGATTTTGTGTCATTGGTTGAACATTTAGGTCATTTTCGTCCTCCCAAGGCTTATTCTCGTCCAATTAGGGTTTTTAACCAATCTTGTGCATCCAATAAGTGATTTTGTGTCATTGGTTGAACATTTAGGTCATTTTCGTCCTCCCAAGGCTTATTCTCGTCCAATTAGGGTTTTTATTCAATTTTGTGCATCCAATAAGTACATTTGCGTCATTGGTTGAACATTTAGGTCATTTTTGTCCTCCCAAGGCTTATTCTCGTCCAATTAGGGTTTTTAACCAATCTTGTGCATCCAATAAGTACATTTGTGTCATTGGTTGAACATTTAGGTCATTTTCGTCCTCCCAAGGCTTATTCTCGTCCAATTAGGGTTATTAACCAATCTTGTGCATCCAATAAGTGATTTTGTGTCATTGGTTGAACATTTAGGTCATTTTCGTCCTCCCAAGGCTTATTCTCGTCCAATTAGGGTTTTTAACCAATCTTGTGCATCCAATAAGTGATTTTGTGTCATTGGTTGAACATTTAGGTCATTTTCGTCCTCCTAAGGATTATTCTCGTCGAATTAGGGTTTCTAACCAATCTTGTGCATCCAATAAGTGATTTTGTGTCATTGGTTGAACATTTAGGTCATTTTCGTCCTCCCAAGGCTTATTCTCGTCCAATTAGGGTTTTTAACCAATCTTGTGCATCCAATAAGTGATTTTGTGTCATTGGTTGAACATTTAGGTCATTTTCGTCCTCCCTAGGCTTATTCTCGTCCAATTAGGGTTTTTAACCAATCTTGTGCATCCAAAAGTACATTTGTGTCATTGGTTGAACATTTAGGTCATTTTCGTCCTCCCTAGGCTTATTCTCGTCCAATTAGGGTTTTTAACCAATCTTGTGCATCCAATAAGTGATTTTGTGTCATTGGTTGAACATTTAGGTCATTTTCGTCCTCCCTAGGCTTATTCTCGTCCAATTAGGGTTTTTAACCAATCTTGTGCATCCAATAGGTGATTTTGTGTCATTTGTTGAACATTTAGGTCATTTTCGTCCTCCCTTAGCTTATTCTCGTCCAATTAGGGTTTTTAACCAATCTTGTGCATCCAATAAGTACATTTGTGTCATTGGTTGAACATTTAGGTCATTTTCGTCCTCCCTAGGCTTATTCTCGTCCAATTAGGGTTTTTAACCAATCTTGTGCATCCAATAAGTACATTTGTGTCATAAGTTGAACATTTAGGTCATTTTCGTCCTCCCTAGGCTTATTCTCGTCCAATTAGGGTTTTTAACCAATCTTGTGCATCCAATAAGTGATTTTGTGTCATTGGTTGAACATTTAGGTCATTTTCGTCCTCCCTAGGCTTATTCTCGTCCAATTAGGGTTTTTAACCAATCTTGTGTATCCAATTAGTACATTTGTGTCATTGGTTGAACATTTAGGTCATTTTCGTCCTCCCAAGGCTTATTCTCGTCTAATTAGGGTTTTTAACCAATCTTGTGCATCCAATAAGTGATTTTGTGTCATTGGTTGAACATTTAGGTCATTTTCGTTCTCCCTAGGCTTATTCTCGTCCAATTAGGGTTTTTAACCAATCTTGTGCATCCAATAAGTGATTTTGTGCCATTGGTTGAACATTTAGGTCATTTTCGTCCTCCCTAGGCTTATTCTCGTCCAATTAGGGTTTTTAACCAATCTTGTGCATCCAATAAGTAGATTTGTGTCATTTGTTGAACATTTAGGTCATTTTCTTCCTCCCTAGGCTTATTCTCGTCCAATTAGGGTTTTTAATTAATCTTGTGCATCCAATAAGTACATTTGTGTCATTGGTTGAACATTTAGGTCATTTTCGTCCTCCCAAGGCTTATTCTCGTCCAATTAGGGTTTTTAACCAATCTTGTGCATCCAATAAGTGATTTTGTGTCATTGGTTGAACATTTAGGTCATTTTCGTCCTCCCTAGGCTTATTCTCGTCCAATTAGGGATTTTTAACAATCTTGTGCATCCAATAAGTGATTTTATGCCATTGGTTGAACATTTAGGTCATTTTCGTCCTCCCAAGGCATATTCTCGTCCAATTAGGGTTTTTTAACAATCTTGTGCATCCAATAAGTACATTTGTTTCATTGGTTGAACATTTAGGTCATTTATGTCCTCCAAAAGCTTATTCTCATCCAATTAGGGTTTTTAACCAATCTTGTGCATCCAATAAGTGATTTTGTGTCATTGGTTGAACATTTAGGTCATTTTCGTCCTCCCAAGGCTTATTCTCGTCCAATTAGGGTTTTTAACCAATCTTGTGCATCCAATAAGTGATTTTGTGTCATTGGTTGAACATTTAGGTCATTTTCGTCGTCCTAAGGCTTATTCTCGTCCAATTAGGGTTTTTAACCAATCTTGTGCATCCAATAAGTGATTTTGTGTCATTGGTTGAACATTTAGGTCATTTTCGTCCTCCCTAGGCTTATTCTCGTCCAATTAGGGTTTTTAACCAATCTTGTGCATCCAATAAGTACATTTGTGTCATTGGTTGAACATTTAGCTCATTTTCGTCCTCACAAGGCTTATTCTTGCCAATTAGGGTTTTTAACAAATCTTATGCATCCAATAAGTGATTTTGTGTCATTGGTTAAACATTTAGGTCATTTTCGTTCTCCCTAGGCTTATTCTTGTCCAATTAGGGTTTTTAACCAATCTTGTGCATCCAATAAGTGATTTTGTGTCATTGGTTGAACATTTAGGTTATTTTCGTCCTCCCTAGTCTTATTCTCGTCCAATTAGGGTTTTTAACCAATCTTGTGCATCCAATAAGTACATTTGTGTCATTGGTTGAACATTTAGATCATTTTTTCGCCCTCCCTAGGCTTATTCTCGTCCAATTAGGGTTTTTAACCAATCTTGTGCATCCAATAAGTGATTTTGTGTCATTGGTTGAACATTTAGGTCATTTTCGTCCTCCGTAGGCTTATTCTCGTCCAATGGGGGTTTTTAACCAATCTTGTGCATCCAATAAGTATATTTGTGTCATTGGTTGAACATTTAGCTCCTTTTCGTGCTCCCAAGGCTTATTCTCGTCCAATTAGGGTTTTTAACCAATCTTATGCATCCAATAAGTACATTTGTGTCATTGGTTGAACATTTAGGTCATTTTCATCCTCCCAAGGCTTATTCTCGTCCAATTAGGGTTTTTAACCAATCTTGTGCATCCAATAGGTGATTTTGTGTCATTGGTTGAACATTTAGGTCATTTTCGTCCTTCCTAGGCTTATTCTCGTCCAATTAGGGTTTTTAACCAATCTTGTGCATCCAATAAGTACATTTGTGTCATTGGTTGAACATTTTGGTCATTTTCGTCCTCCCTAGGCTTATTCTCGTCCAATCAGGGTTTTTAACCAATCTTGTGCATCCAATAAGTGATTTACTGTCATTGGTTGAATAATTAGGTCATTTTCGTCCTCCCTAGGCTTATTCTCGTCCAATTAGGGTTTTTAACCAATCTTGTGCATCCAATAAGTGTTTTTGTGCAATTGGTTGAACATTTAGGTCATTTTCATCCTCCCAAGGCTTATTATCGTCCAATTAGGGTTTTTAACAAATCTTGTGCATCCAATAAGTACATTTGTGTCATTGGTTGAACATTTAGGTCATTTTCGTCCTCCCAAGGCTTATTCTCGTCCAATTAGGGTTTTTAACCAATCTTGTGCATCCAATAGGTGATTTTGTGTCATTGGTTGAACATTTAGGTCATTTTCGTCCTCCCTAGGCTTATTCTCGTCCAATTAGGGTTTTTAACCAATCTTGTGCATCCAAAAAGTACATTTGTGTCATTGGTTGAACATTTTGGTCATTTTCGTCCTCCCTAGGCTTATTCTCGTCCAATAATGGTTTTTAACCAATCTTGTGCATCCAATAAGTGATTTTGTGTCATTGGTTGAACATTTAGGTCATTTTCGTTCTCCCAAGGCTTATTGTCGTCCAATTAGTGTTTTTAACAAATCTTGTGCATCCAATAAGTGATTTTGTGTCATTGGTTGAACATTTAGGTCATTTTCGTCCTCCCTAGGCTTATTCTCGTCC
>JBBPBP010000263.1:0-20806 GCA_037974735.1 Cicer chorassanicum
TTTTCGTCCTCCCTAGGCTTATTCTCGTCCAATTAGGGTTTTTAACCAATCTTGTGCATCCAATAAGTGATTTAGTGTCATTGGTTGAATAATGAGGTCATTTTCGTCCTCCCTAGGTTTATTCTCGTCCAATTAGGGTTTTTAACCAATCTTGTGCATCCAATAAGTGTTTTTGTGTCATTGGTTGAACATTTAGGTCATTTTCGTCCTCCCTAGGCTTATTCTCGTCCAATTAGGCTTTTTAACCAATCTTGTGCATCCAATAAGTACATTTGTGTCATTGGTTGAACATTTAGATCATTTTTTTGTCCTCCCTAGGCTTATTCTCGTCCAATTAGGGTTTTTAACCAATCTTGTGCATCCAATAAGTGATTTTGTGTCATTGGTTGAACATTTAGGTCATTTTCGTCCTCCGTAGGCTTATTCTCGTCCAATGGTGGTTTTTAACCAATCTTGTGCATCCAATAAGTATATTTTTGTCATTGGTTGAACATTTAGCTCCTTTTCGTCCTCCCAAGGCTTATTCTCGTCCAATTAGGGTTTTTAACCAATCTTATGCATCCAATAAGTGATTTTGTGTCATTGGTTAAACATTTAGGTCATTTTCGTTCTCCCTAGGCTTATTCTTGTCCAATTAGGTTTTTTAACCAATCTTGTGCATCCAATAAGTGATTTTGTGTCATTGGTTGAACATTTAGGTCATTTTCGTCCTCCCAAGGCTTATTATCGTCCAATTAGGGTTTTTAACAAATCTTGGGCATCCAATAAGTACATTTGTGTCATTGGTTGAACATTTAGGTCATTTTCGTCCTCCCTAGGCTTATTCTCGCCCAATTAGGGTTTTTAACCAATCTTGTGCATCCAATAAGTACACTTGTGTCATTGGTAGAACATTTTGGTCATTTTCGTCCTCCCTAGGCTTATTCTCGTCCAATTAGGGTTTTTAACCAATCTTGTGCATCCAATAAGTGATTTAGTGTCATTGGTTGAATAATTAGGTCATTTTCGTCCTCCCTAGGCTTATTCTCGTCCAATTAGGGTTTTTAACCAATCTTGTGCATCCAATAAGTGTTTTTGTGCAATTGGTTGAACATTTAGGTCATTTTCGTCCTCCCAAGGCTTATTTTCGTCCAACAATGGTTTTTAACCAATCTTGTGCATCCAATAAGTGATTTTGTGTCATTGGTTGAACATTTAGGTCATTTTCGTTCTCCCAAGGCTTATTCTCGTCCAATTAGTGTTTTTAACCAATCTTGTGCATCCAATAAGTACATTTGTGTCATTGGTTGAACACCTAGGTCATTTTCGTCCTCCCTAGGCTAATTCTCGTCCAATTAGGGTTTTTAACCAATCTTGTGCATCCAATAAGTGATTTAGTGTCATTGGTTGAATAATTAGGTCATTTTCGTCCTCCCTAGGCTTATTCTCGTCCAATTAGGGTTTTTAACCAATCTTGTGCATCCAATAAGTGTTTTTGTGCAATTGGTTGAACATTTAGGTCATTTTCATCCTCCCAAGGCTTATTATCGTCCAATTAGGGTTTTTAACAAATCTTGTGCATCCAATAAGTACATTTGTGTCATTGGTTGAACATTTAGGTCATTTTCGTCCTCCCAAGGCTTATTCTCGTCCAATTAGGGTTTTTAACCAATCTTGTGCATCCAATAGGTGATTTTGTGTCATTGGTTGAACATTTAGGTCATTTTCGTCCTTCCTAGGCTTATTCTCGTCCAATTAGGGTTTTTAACCAATCTTGTGCATCCAATAAGTGATTTTGTGTCATTGGTTAAACATTTAGGTCATTTTCGTTCTCCCTAGGCTTATTCTTGTCCAATTAGGGTTTTTAACCAATCTTGTGCATCCAATAAGTGATTTTGTGTCATTGGTTGAACATTTAGGTCATTTTCATCCTCCCAAGGCTTATTATCGTCCAATTAGGGTTTTTAACAAATCTTGTGCATCCAATAAGTACATTTGTGTCATTGGTTGAACATTTAGGTCATTTTCGTCCTCCCAAGGCTTATTCTCGTCCAATTAGGGTTTTTAACCAATCTTGTGCATCCAATAGGTGATTGTGTCATTGGTTGAACATTTAGGTCATTTTCGTCCTTCCTAGGCTTATTCTCGTCCAATTAGGGTTTTTAACAAATCTTGGGCATCCAATAAGTACATTTGTGTCATTGGTTGAACATTTAGGTCATTTTCGTCCTCCCAAGGCTTATTTTCGTCCAATAATGGTTTTTAACCAATCTTTTGCATCCAATAAGTGATTTTGTGTCATTGGTTGAACATTTAGGTCATTTTCGTTCTCCCAAGGCTTATTCTCGTCCAATTAGTGTTTTTAACCAATCTTGTGCATCCAATAAGTGATTTTGTGTCATTGGTTGAACATTTAGGTCATTTTCGTCCTCCCAAGGCTTATTCTCGTCCAATTAGGGTTTTTTACCAATCTTGTGCATCCAATAAGTGATTTTGTGTCATTGGTTGAACATTTAGGTCATTTTTGTCCTCCCTAGGCTTATTCTCGTCCAATTAGGGTTTTTAACCAATCTTGTGCATCCAATAAGTACATTTGTGTCATTTGTTGAACATTTAGGTCATTTTCTTCCTCCCTAGGCTTATTCTCGTCCAATTAGGGTTTTTAACCAATCTTGTGCATCCAATAAGTGATTTTGTGTCATTGGTTGAACATTTAGGTCATTTTCGTCCTTCCAAGGCTTATTATCATCCAATTAGGGTTTTTAACAAATCCTGGGCATCCAATAATTACATTTGTGTCATTTGTTGAACATTTAGGTCATTTTCGTCCTCCCAAGGCTTATTCTCGTCAAATTACGGTTTTTAACCAATCTTGTGCATCCAATAAGTGATTTTTTGTCATTGGTTGAACATTTAGGTAATTTTCGTTCTCCCAAGGCTTATTCTCGTCCAATTAGGGTTTTTAACAAATCTTGTGCATCCAATAAGTGATTTTGTGTCATTGGTTGAACATTTAAGTCATTTTCGTCCTCCCTAGGCTTATTCTCGACCAATTAGGGTTTTTAACCAATCTTGTGCATCCAATAAGTGATTTTGTGCCATTGGTTGAACATTTAGGTCATTTTCGTCCTCCCTAGGCTTATTCTCGTCTAATTAGGGTTTTTAACCAATCTTGTGCATCCAATAAGTACATTTGTGTCATTTGTTGAACATTTACGTCATTTTCTTCCTCCCTACGCTTATTCTCGTCCAATTAGGGTTTTTAACCAATCTTGTGCATCCAATAAGTGATTTTGTGTCATTGGTTGAACATTTAGGTCATTTTCGTCCTTCCAAGGCTTATTATCGTCCAATTAGGGTTTTTAACAAATCTTGGGCATCCAATAATTACATTTGTGTCATTTGTTGAACATTTAGGTCATTTTCGTCCTCCCAAGGCTTATTCTCGTCCAATTAGGGTTTTTAACCAATCTTGTGCATCCAATAAGTGATTTAGTGTCATTGGTTGAACAATTAGGTCATTTTCGTCCTCCCTAGGCTTATTATCGTCCAATTAGGGTTTTTAACCAATCTTGTGCATCCAATAAGTACATTTGTGTCATTTGTTGAACATTTAGGTCATTTTCTTCCTCCCTAGGCTTATTCTCGTCCAATTAGGGTTTTTAACCAATCTTGTGCATCCAATAAGTGATTTTGTGTCATTGGTTGAACATTTAGGTCATTTTCGTCCTCCCAAGACTTATTCTCGTCCAATTAGGGTTTTTAACAAATCTTGTGCATCCAATAAGTGATTTTGTGTCATTGGTTGAACATTTAGGTCATTTTCGTCCTCCCTAGGCTTATTCTCGTCCAATTAGGGTTTTTAACCAATCTTATGCATCCAATAAGTGATTTTGTGTCATTGGTTAAACATTTAGGTCATTTTCGTCCTCCCAAGGCTTATTATCGTCCATTTAGGGTTTTTAACAAATCTTGGCCATCCAATAAGTATATTTGTGTCATTGGTTGAACATTTAGGTCATTTTCGTCCTCCCAAGGCTTATTCTCGTCCAATAATGGTTTTTAACCAATCTTGTGCATCCAATAAGTGATTTTGTGTCATTGGTTGAACATTTAGGTCATTTTCGTTCTCCCAAGGCTTATTGTCGTCCAATTAGTGTTTTTAACAAATCTTGTGCATCCAATAAGTGATTTTGTGTCATTGGTTGAACATTTAGGTCATTTTCGTCCTCCCTAGGCTTATTCTCGTCCAATTAGGTTTTTTAACCAATCTTGTGCATCCAATAAGTATATTTGTGTCATTGGTTGAACATTTAGCTCCTTTTCGTCCTCCCAAGGCTTATTCTCGTCCAATTAGGGTTTTTAACCAATCTTATGCATCCAATAAGTGATTTTGTGTCATTGGTTAAACATTTAGGTCATTTTCGTTCTCCCTAGGCTTATTCTTGTCCAATTAGGGTTTTTAACCAATCTTGTGCATCCAATAAGTGATTTGGTGTCATTGGTTGAACATTTAGGTCATTTTCGTCCTCCCAAGGCTTATTATCGTCCAATTAGGGTTTTTAACAAATCTTGAGCATCCAATAAGTACAGTTGTGTCATTGGTTGAACATTTAGGTCATTTTCGTCCTCCCAAGGCTTATTCTCGTCCAATTAGGGTTTTTAACCAATCTTGTGCATCCAATAAGTACATTTGTGTCATTTGTTGAACATTTAGGTCATTTTCTTCCTCCCTAGGCTTATTCTCGTCCAATTAGGGTTTTTAACCAATCTTGTGCATCCAATAAGTGATTTTGTGTCATTGGTTGAACATTTAGGTCATTTTCGTCCTTCCAAGGCTTATTATCATCCAATTAGGGTTTATAACAAATCTTGGGCATTCAATAATTACATTTGTGTCATTGGTTGAACATTTAGGTCATTTTCGTCCTCCCAAGGCTTATTCTCGTCCAATTAGGGTTTTTAACCAATCTTGTGCATCCAATAAGTGATTTTGTGTCATTGGTTGAACATTTAGGTCATTTTCATCCTTCCAAGGCTTATTATCGTCCAATTAGGGTTTTTAACAAATCTTGGGCATCCAATAATTACATTTGTGTCATTTGTTGAACATTTAGGTCATTTTCGTCCTTCCAAGGCTTATTCTCGTCAAATTAGGGTTGTTAACCAATCTTGTGCATCCAATAAGTGATTTTGTGTCATTGGTTGAACATTTAGGTAATTTTCGTTCTCCCAAGGCTTATTCTCGTCCAATTAGGGTTTTTAACCAATCTTGTGCATCCAATAAGTGATTTTGTGTCATTGGTTGAACATTTAGGTCATTTTCGTCCTCCCTAGGCTTATTCTCGACCAATTAGGGTTTTTAACCAATCTTGTGCATCCAATAAGTGATTTTGTGCCATTAGTTGAACATTTAGGTCATTTTCGTCCTCCCTAGGCTTATTCTCGTCCAATTAGGGTTTTTAACCAATCTTGTGCATCCAATAAGTACATTTGTGTCATTTGTTGAACATTTAGGTCATTTTCTTCCTCCCTAGGCTTATTCTCGTCCAATTAGGGTTTTTAACCAATCTTGTGCATCCAATAAGTGATTTTGTGTCATTGGTTGAACATTTAGGTCATTTTCGTCCTTCCAAGGCTTATTATCGTCCAATTAGGGTTTTTAACAAATTTTGGGCATCCAATAATAACATTTGTGTCATTTGTTGAACATTTAGGTCATTTTCGTCCTCCCAAGGCTTATTCTCGTCAAATTAGGGTTTTTAACCAATCTTGTGCATCTAATAAGTGATTTTGTGTCATTGGTTGAACATTTAGGTAATTTTCGTTCTCCCAAGGCTTATTCGCGTCCAATTAGGGTTTTTAACCAATCTTGTGCATCCAATAAGTGATTTTGTGTCATTGGTTGAACATTTAAGTCATTTTCGTCCTCCCTAGGCTTATTCTCGACCAATTAGGGTTTTTAACCAATCTTGTGCATCCAATAAGTGATTTTGTGCCATTGGTTGAACATTTAGGTCATTTTCGTCCTCCCTAGGCTTATTCTCGTCTAATTAGGGTTTTTAACCAATCTTGTGCATCCAATAAGTACATTTGTGTCATTTGTTGAACATTTAGGTCATTTTCTTCCTCCCTAGGCTTATTCTCGTCCAATTAGGGTTTTTAACCAATCTTGTGCATCCAATAAGTGTTTTTGTGTCATTGGTTGAACATTTAGGTCATTTTCGTCCTCCCTAGGCTTATTCTCGTCCAATTAGGGTTTTTAACCAATCTTGTGCATCCAATAAGTACATTTGTGTCATTGGTTGAACATTTATGTCATTTTCGTCCTCCCTAGGCTAATTCTCGTCCAATTTGGGTTTTTAACCAATCTTGTGCATCCAATAAGTGATTTTGTGTCATTGGTTGAACATTTAGGTCATTTTCGTCCTCCCTAGGCTTATTCTCGTCCAATTAGGGTTTTTAACCAATCTTGTGCATCCAATAAGTACATTTGTGTCATTGGTTGAACATTTAGGTCATTTTCGTCCTCCCAAGGCTTATTCTCGTCCAATTAGGGTTTTTAACCAATCTTGTGCATCCAATAAGTGATTTAGTGTCATTGGTTGAACAATTAGGTCATTTTCGTCCTCCCTAGGCTTATTCTCGTCCAATTAGGGTTTTTAACCAATCTTGTGCATCCAATAAGTACATTTGTGTCATTGGTTGAACACTTAGGTCATTTTCGTCCTCCCTAGGCTAATTCTCGTCCAATTAGGGTTTTTAACCAATCTTGTGCATCCAATAAGTGATTTTGAGTCATTGGTTGAACATTTAGGTCATTTTTGTCCTCCCTTGGCTTATTCTCGTCCAATTTGGGTTTTTAACCAATCTTGTGCATCCAATAAGTGATTTTGTGTCATTGGTTGAACATTTAGGTCATTTTCGTCCTCCCTAGGCTTATTCTCGTCCAATTAGGTTTTTTAACCAATCTTGTGCATCCAATAAGTGATTTTGTGTCATTGGTTGAACATTTAGGTCATTTTCGTCCTCCCTAGTCTTATTCTCGTCCAATTAGGGTTTTTATCAAATCTTGTGCATCCAATAAGTACATTTGTGTCAGTGGTTGAACATTTAGGTCATTTTTGTCCTCCCAAGACTTATTCTCGTCCAATTAGGGTTTTTAACCAATCTTATGCATCCAATAAGTGATTTTGTGTCATTGGTTGAACATTTAGGTCATTTTCATTCTCCCAAGGCTTATTCTCGTGCAATTAGTGTTTTTAACCAATCTTGTGCATCCAATAGGTGATTTTGTGTCATTGGTTGAACATTTAGGTCATTTTCGTCCTTCCTAGGCTTATTCTCGTCCAATTAGGGTTTTTAACCAATCTTGTGCATCCAATAAGTACATTTGTGTCATTGGTTGAACATTTTGGTCATTTTCGTCCTCCCTAGGCTTATTCTCGTCCAATTAGGGTTTTTAACCAATCTTGTGCATCCAATAAGTGATTTAGTGTCATAGGTTGAATAATGAGGTCATTTTCGTCCTCCCTAGGTTTATTCTCGTCCAATTAGGGTTTTTAACCAATCTTGTGCATCCAATAAGTGTTTTTGTGTCATTGGTTGAACATTTAGGTCATTTTCGTCCTCCCTAGGCTTATTCTCGTCCAATTAGGCTTTTTAACCAATCTTGTGCATCCAATAAGTACATTTGTGTCATTGGTTGAACATTTAGATCATTTTTTTGTCCTCCCTAGGCTTATTCTCGTCCAATTAGGGTTTTTAACCAATCTTGTGCATCCAATAAGTGATTTTGTGTCATTGGTTAAACATTTAGGTCATTTTCGTCCTCCGTAGGCTTATTCTCGTCCAATGGTGGTTTTTAACCAATCTTGTGCATCCAATAAGTATATTTTTGTCATTGGTTGAACATTTAGCTCCTTTTCGTCCTCCCAAGGCTTATTCTCGTCCAATTAGGGTTTTTAACCAATCTTATGCATCCAATAAGTGATTTTGTGTCATTGGTTAAACATTTAGGTCATTTTCGTTCTTCCTAGGCTTATTCTTGTCCAATTAGGGTTTTTAACCAATCTTGTGCATCCAATAAGTGATTTTGTGTCATTGGTTGAACATTTAGGTCATTTTCGTCCTCCCAAGGCTTATTATCGTCCAATTAGGGTTTTTAACAAATCTTGAGCATCCAATAAGTACAGTTGTGTCATTGGTTGAACATTTAGGTCATTTTCGTCCTCCCAAGGCTTATTCTCGTCCAATAATGGTTTTTAACCAATCTTGTGCATCCAATAAGTGATTTTGTGTCATTGGTTGAACATTTGTTCTCCCAAGGCTTATTGTCGTCCAATTAGTGTTTTTAACAAATCTTGTGCATCCAATAAGTGATTTTGTGTTATTGGTTGAACATTTAGGTAATTTTCGTCCTCCCAAGGCTTATTCTCGTCCAATTAGGGTTTTTAACCAATCTTGTGCATCCAATAGGTGATTTTGTGTCATTGGTTGAACATTTAGGTCATTTTCGTCCTTCCTAGGCTTATTCTCGTCCAATTAGGGTTTTTAACCAATCTTGTGCATCCAATAAGTACATTTGTGTCATTTGTTGAACATTTAGGTCATTTTCTTCCTCCCTAGGCTTATTCTCGTCCAATTAGGGTTTTTAACCAATCTTGTGCATCCAATAAGTGATTTTGTGTCATTGGTTGAACATTTAGATCATTTTTTCGTCCTCCCTAGGCTTATTCTCGTCCAATTAGGGGTTTTAACCAATCTTGTGCATCCAATAAGTGATTTTGTGTCATTGGTTGAACATTTAGGTCATTTTCGTCCTTCCTAGGCTTATTCTCGTCCAATTAGGGTTTTTAACCAATCTTGTGCATCCAATAAGTACATTTGTGTCATATGTTGAACATTTAGGTCATTTTCGTCCTCCAAATGCTTATTCTCGTCCAATTAGGATTTTTAACCAATCTTGTGCATCCAATAAGTGATTTTGTGTCATTGGTTGAACATTTAGGTAATTTTCGTCCTCCCAAGGCTTATTCTCGTCCAATTAGGGTTTTTAACCAATCTTGTGCATCCAATAAGTAAATTTGTGTCATTGGTTGAACATTTAGGTCATACTCGTCCTCCCAAGGCTTATTCTCGTCCAATTAGGGTTTTTAACCAATCTTGTGCATCCAATAAGTGATTTTGTGTCATTGGTTGAACATTTAGGTCATTTTCGTCCTCCCAAGGCTTATTCTCGTCCAATTAGGGTTTTTAACCAATCTTGTGCATCCAATAAGAGATTTTGTGCCATTGGTTGAACATTTAGGTCATTTTCGTCATCCCAAGGCTTATTCTCGTCCAATTAGGGTTTTTAACCAATGTTGTGCATCCAATAAGTGATTTTGTGTCATTGGTTGAACATTTAGGTCATTTTCGTCCTCCCTTGGCTTATTCTCATCAAATTAGGGTTTTTAACCAATCTTGTGCATCAAATAAGTACATTTGTGTCATTGGTTGAACATTTAGGTCATTTTCGTCCTCCCTAGGCTTATTCTCGTCCAATTAGGGTTTTTAACCAATCTTGTGCATCCAATAAGTGATTTTGTGTCATTGGTTGAACATTTAGGTCATTTTCGTCCTCCCTAGGCTTATTCTCGTCCCATTAGGGTTTTTAAACCAATCTTGTGCATCCAATAAGTGATTTTGTGTCATTGGTTGAACATTTAGGTCATTTTCGTCCTCCCTAGGCTTATTCTCGTCCAATTAGGGTTTTTAACCAATCTTGTGCATCCAATAAGTGATTTTGTGCCATTGGTTGAACATTTAGGTCATTTTCGTCCTCCCTAGGCTTATTCTCGTCTAATTAGGGTTTTTAACCAATCTTGTGCATCCAATAAGTACATTTGTGTCATTTGTTGAACATTTAGGTCATTTTCTTCCTCCCTAGGCTTATTCTCGTCCAATTAGGGTTTTTAACCAATCTTGTGCATCCAATAAGTACATTTGTGTCATTGGTTGAACATTTAGATCATTTTTTCGTCCTCCCTAGGCTTATTCTCGTCCAATTAGGGTTTTTAACCAATCTTGTGCATCCAATAAGTGATTTTGTGTCATTGGTTGAACAGTTAGGTCATTTTCGTCCTCCCTAGTCTTATTCTCGTCCAATTAGGGTTTTTAACCAATCTTGTGCATCCAATAAGTACATTTGTGTCATTGGTTGAACACTTAGGTCATTTTCGTCCTCCCTAGGCTAATTCTCGTCCAATTAGGGTTTTTAACCAATCTTGTGCATCCAATAAGTGATTTTGTGTCATTGGTTGAACATTTAGGTAATTTTCGTTCTCCCAAGGCTTATTCTCGTCCAATTAGAGTTTTTAACCAATCTTGTGCATCCAATAAGTGATTTTGTGTCATTGGTTTAACATTTAGGTCATTTTCGTCCTCCCTAGGCTTATTCTCGTCCAATTAGGTTTTTTAACCAATCTTGTGCATCCAATAAGTGATTTTGTGTCATTGGTTGAACATTTAGGTCATTTTCGCCTTCCCTAGTCTTATTCTCGTCCAATTAGGGTTTTTAACCAATCTTGTGCATCCAATAAGTACATTTGTGTCATTGGTTGAACACTTAGGTCATTTTCGTCCTCCCTAGGCTAATTCTCGTCCAATTAGGGTTTTTAACCAATCTTGTGCATCCAATAAGTGATTTTGTGTCATTGGTTATACATTTAGGTCATTTTCGTTCTCCCTAGGCTTATTCTTGTCCAATTAGGGTTTTTAACCAATCTTGTGCATCCAATAAGTGATTTTGTGTCATTGGTTGAAAATTTAGGTCATTTTCGTCCTCCCAAGGCTTATTATCGTCCAATTAGGGTTTTTAACAAATCTTGGGCATCCAATAAGTACATTTGTGTCATTGGTTGAACATTTAGGTCATTTTCGTCCTCCCAAGGCTTATTCTCGTCCAATAATGGTTTTTAACCAATCTTGTGCATCCAATAAGTGATTTTGTGTCATTGGTTGAACATTTAGGTCATTTTCGTTCTCCCAAGGCTTATTGTCGTCCAATTAGTGTTTTTAACAAATCTTGTGCATCCAATAAGTGATTTTGGGTCATTGGTTGAACATTTAGGTCATTTTCGTCCTCCGTAGGCTTATTCTCGTCCAATGGGGGTTTTTTAACCAATCTTGTGCATCCAATAAGTATATTTGTGTCATTGGTTGAACATTTAGCTCATATTCGTCCTCCCAAGGCTTATTCTCTTCCAATTAGGGCTTTTAACCAATCTTATGCATCCAATAAGTGATTTTGTGTCATTGGTTAAACATTTAGGTCATTTTCGTTCTCCCAAGGCTTATTATCGTCCAATTAGGGTTTTTAACAAATCTTGGGCATCCAATAAGTACATTTGTGTCATTGGTTGAACATTTAGGTCATTTTCGTCCTCCCAAGGCTTATTCTCGTCCAATAATGGTTTTTAACCAATCTTGTGCATCCAATAAGTGATTTTGTGTCATTGGTTCAACATTTAGGTCATTTTCGTTCTCCCAAGGCTTATTCTCGTCCAATTAGTGTTTTTAACCAATCTTGTGCATCCAATAAGTACATTTGTGTCATTGGTTGAACACCTAGGTCATTTTCGTCCTCCCTAGGCTAATTCTCGTCCAATTAGGGTTTTTAACCAATCTTTGCATCCAATAAGTGATTTTGTGTCATTGGTTGAACATTTAGGTCATTTTCTTCCTCCCTGGGCTTATTCTCGACCAATTAGGGTTTTTAACGAATCTTGTGAATCCAATAAGTGATTTTGTGCCATTAATTGAACATTTAGGTCATTTTCCTCCTCCCTAGGCTTATTCTCGTCCAATTAAGGTTTTTAACCAATCTTGTGCATCCAATAAGTACATTTGTGTCATTTGTTGAACATTAAGGTCATTTTCTTCCTCCCTAGGCTTATTCTCGTCCAATTAGGGTTTTTAACCAATCTTGTGCATCCAATAAGTGTTTTTGTGTCATTGGTTGAACATTTAGGTCATTTTCGTCCTCCCTAGGCTTATTCTCGTCCAATTAGGGTTTTTAACCAATCTTGTGCATCCAATAAGTACTTTTGTGTCATTGGTTGAACATTTAGGTCATTTTCGTCCTCCCAAGGCTTATTCTAGTCCAATTAGGGTTTTTAACCAATCTTGTGCATCCAATAAGTACATTTGTGTCATTGGTTGAACATTTAGGTCATTTTCGTCCTCCGAAGGCTTATTCTCGTCCAATTAGGGTTTTTAACCAATCTTGTGCATCCAATAAGTGATTTTGTGTCATTGGTTGAACATTTAGCTCATTTTCGTCCTCCCAAGGCTTATTCTCGTCCAATTAGGGTTTTTAACAAATCTTATGCATCCAATAAGTGATTTTGTGTCATTGGTTAAACATTTAGGTCATTTTCGTTCTCCCTAGGCTTATTCGTTTCCAATTAGTGTTTTTAACCAATCTTGTGCATCCAATAAGTGATTTTGTGTCATTGGTTGAACATTTAGGTCATTTTCGTCCTCCCAAGGCTTATTATCGTCCAATTAGGGTTTTTAACAAATCTTGGGCATCCAATAAGTACATTTGTGTCATTGGTTGAACATTTAGGTCATTTTCGTCCTCCCAAGGCTTATTCTCGTCCAATTAGGGTTTTTAACCAATCTTGTGCATCCAATAAGTGATTTTGTGTCATTGGTTGAACATTTAGGTCATTTTCGTCCTCCCAAGGCTAATTCTCGTCCAATTAGGGTTTTTAACCAATCTTGTGCATCCAATAAGTACATTGGTGTCATTGGTTGAACATTTAGGTCATTTTCGTCATCCCAAGGCTTATTCTCGTCCAATTAGGGTTTTTAACCAATCTTGTGCATCCAATAAGTGATTTTGTGTCATTGGTTGAACATTTAGGTCATTTTCGTCCTCCCAAGGTTTATTCTCGTTCAATTAGGGTTTTTAACCAATCTTGTGCATCCAATAAGTGATTTTATTTCATTGGTTGAACATTTAGGTCATTTTCGTCCTCCCTAGCCTTATTCTCGTCCAATTAGGGTTGTTAACCAATCTTGTGCATCCAATAAGTGATTTTGTGTCATTGGTTGAACATTTAGGTCATTTTCGTCCTCTCAAGGCTTATTCTCGTGCAATTAGGGTTTTTAACCAATCTTGTACATCCAATAAGTGATTTTGTGTCATTGGTTGAACATTTAGTTCATTTTCTTCCTCCCAAGGCTTATTCTCGTCCAATTAGGGTTTTTAACCAATCTTGTGTATCCAATAAGTGATTTTGTGTCATTGGTTGAACATTTAGGTCATTTTCGTCCTCCCTAGGCTTATTCCCGTCCAATTAGGATTTTTAACCAATCTTGTGCATCCAATAAGTGATTTTGTGTCATTGGTTGAACATTTAGGTAATTTTCGTCCTCCCAAGGCTTATTCTCGTCCAATTAGGGTTTTTAACCAATCTTGTGCATCCAATAAGTGAATTTGTGTCATTGTTTGAACATTTAGGTCAATTTCGTCCTGCCATGACTTATTCTCGTCCAATTAGGGTTTTTAACCAATCTTGTGTAAACAATAAGTGATTTTGTGTCATTGGTTGAACATTTAGGTCATTTTCGTCCTCTCAAGGCTTATTCTCGTCCAATTAGGGTTTTTAACCCATCTTGTACATCCAATAAGTGATTTTGTGTCACTGGTTGAACATTTAGGTCATTTTCGTCCTCCCTAGGCTTGTTCTCGTCCAATTAGGGTTTTTAACCAATCTTGTGGATCCAATAAGCGATTTTGGGCTATTGGTTGAACATTTAGGTCATTTTCGTCCTCCAAAGGCTTATTCTCCTCCAATTAGGGTTTTTAACCAATCTTGTGCATCCAATAAGTGATTTTGTGTCATTGGTTGAACATTTAGGTCATTTTCGTCCTCCCAAGGCTTATTCTCGTCCAATTAGGGTTTTTAACCAATCTTGTGCATCCAATAAGTGATTTTGTGTCATTGGTTGAACATTTAGGTCATTTTCGTCCTCCCTAGGCTTATTCTCGTCCAATTAGGGTTTTTAACCAATCTTGTACATCCAATAAGTACATTTGTGTCATTGGTTGAACATTTAGGTCATTTTCATCCTCCCTAGGCTTATTCTCGTCCAATTAGGGTTTTTAACCAATCTTGTGCATCCAATAAGTGATTTTGTGTCATTGGTTGAACATTTAGGTCATTTTCGTCCTTCCAAGGCTTATTCTCGTCCAATTAGGGTTTTTAACAAATCTTGGGCATCCAATAATTACATTTGTGTCATTTGTTGAACATTTAGGTCATTTTCGTCCTCCCAAGGCTTATTCTCGTCAAATTAGGGTTTTTAACCAATCTTGTGCATCCAATAAGTGATTTTGTGTCATTGGTTGAATAATTAGGTCATTTTCGTTCTCCCAAGGCTTATTCTCGTCCAATTAGTGTTTTTAACCAATGTTGTGCATCCAATAAGTACATTTGTGTCATTGGTTGAACACCTAGGTCATTTTCGTCCTCCCTAGGCTAATTCTCGTCCAATTAGGGTTTTTAACCAATCTTTGCATCCAATAAGTGATTTTGTGTTATTGGTTGAACATTTAGGTCATTTTCGTCCTCCCTAGACTTATGCTCGACCAATTAGGGTTTTTAACCAATCTTGTGCATCCAATAAGTGATTTTGTGCCATTGGTTGAACATTTAGGTCATTTTCCTCCACCCTAGGCTTATTCTCGTCCAATTAAGGTTTTTAACCAATCTTGTGCATCCAATAAGTACATTTGTGTCATTTGTTGAACATTTAGGTCATTTTCTTCCTCCCTAGGCTTATTCTCGTCCAATTAGGGTTTTTAACCAATCTTGTGCATCCAATAAGTGATTTTGTGTCATTGGTTGAATAATTAGGTCATTTTAGTCCTCCGTAGGCTAATTCTCGTCCAATGGGGGTTTTTAACCAATCTTGTGCATCCAATAAGTATATTTGTGTCATTGGTTGAACATTTAGCTCATTTTCGTCCTCCCAAGGCTTATTCTCGTCCAATTAGGGTTTTTAACCAATCTTATGCATCCAATAAGTGATTTTGTGTCATTGGTTCAACATTTAGGTCATTTTCGTTCTCCGTAGGCTTATTCTTGTCCAATTAGGGTTTTTAACCAATCTTGTGCATCCAATAAGTGATTTTGTGTCATTGGTTGAACATTTAGGTCATTTTCATCCTCCCTAGTCTTATTCTCGTCCAATTAGGGTTTTTAACCAATCTTGTGCATCCAATAAGTACATTTGTGTCATTGGTTGAACACTTAGGTCATTTTCGTCCTCCCTAGGCTAATTCTCGTCCAATTAGGGTTTTTAACCAATCTTGTGCATCCAATAAGTGATTTTGTGTCATTGGTTGAATATTTAGGTCATTTTCGTTCTCCCTAGGCGTATTCTTGTCCAATTAGGGTTTTTAACCAATCTTGTGCATCCAATACATTTGTGTCATTAGTTGAACATTTAGGTCATTTTTGTCCTCCCTAGGCTTATTCTCTATTAATTAGGGTTTTTAACCAATCCTGTGCATCCAATAAGGGATTTTGTGTCATTGGTTGAACATTTAGGTCATTTTCGTCCTCCCTAGGCTTATTATCGTCCAATTAGGGTTTTTAACAAATCTTGAGCATCCAATAAGTACAGTTGTGTCATTGGTTGAACATTTAGGTCATTTTCGTCCTCCCAAGGCTTATTCTCGTCCAATAATGGTTTTTAACCAATCTTGTGCATCCAATAAGTTATTTTGTGTCATTGGTTGAACATTTAGGTCATTTTCGTTCTCCCAAGGCTTATTGTCGTCCAATTAGTGTTTTTAACAAATCTTGTGCATCCAATAAGTGATTTTGTGTTATTGGTTGAACATTTAGGTCATTTTCGTCCTTCCTAGGCTTATTCTCGTCCAATTAGGGTTTTTAACCAATCTTGTGCATCCAATAAGTACATTTGTGTCATTTGTTGAACATTTAGGTCATTTTCTTCCTCCCTAGGCTTATTCTCGTCCAATTAGGGTTTTTAACCAATCTTGTGCATCCAATAAGTGATTTTGTGTCATTGGTTGAACATTTAGGTCATTTTCGTCCTCCCAAGGCTTATTATCGTCCAATTAGGGTTTTTAACAAATCTTGGGCATCCAATAATTACATTTGTGTCATTTGTTGAACATTTAGGTCATTTTCGTCCTCCCAAGGCTTATTCTCGTCAAATTAGGGTTTTTAACCAATCTTGTGCATCCAATAAGTGATTTTGTGTCATTGGTTGAACAATTAGGTCATTTTCGTCCTCCCTAGGCTTATTCTCGTCCAATTAGGGTTTTTAACCAATCTTGTGCATCCAATAAGTACATTTGTGTCATTTGTTGAACATTTAGGTCATTTTCTTCCTCCCTAGGCTTATTCTCGTCCAATTCGGGTTTTTAACCAATCTTGTGCATCCAATAAGTGATTTTGTGTCATTGGTTGAACATTTAGGTCATTTTCGTCCTTCCAAGGCTTATTATCGTCCAATTAGGGTTTTTAACAAATCTTGGGCATCCAATAATTACATTTGTGTCATTTGTTGAACATTTAGGTCATTTTCGTCCTCCCAAGGCTTATTCTCGTCAAATTAGGGTTTTTAACCAATCTTGTGCATCCAATAAATGATTTTGTGTCATTGGTTGAACATTTAGCTAATTTTCGTTCTCCCAAGGCTTATTCTCGTCCAATTAGGGTTTTTAACCTATCTTGTGCATCCAATAATTGATTTTGTGTCATTGGTTGAACATTTAGGTCATTTTCGTCCTCCCTAGGCTTATTCTCGTCCAATTAGGGTTTTTAACCAATCTTGTGCATCCAATAAGTGATTTTGTGTCATTGGTTGAACATTTAGGTCATTTTCGTCCTCCCTAAGCTTATTCTCTTCCAATTAGGGTTTTTAACCAATCTTGTGCATCCAATAAGTACACTTGTGTCATTGGTTGAACATTTAGGTCATTTTCGTCCTCCCAAGGCTTATTCTCGTCCAATTAGGGTTTTTAACCAATCTTGTGCATCCAATAAGTGATTTTGTGTCATTGGTTGAACATTTAGGTCATTTTCGTCCTTCCAAGGCTTATTCTCGTCCAATTAGGGTTTTTAACAAATCTTGGGCATCCAATAATTACATTTGTGTCATTTGTTGAACATTTAGGTCATTTTCGTCCTCCCAAGGCTTATTCTCGTCAAATTAGGGTTTTTAACCAATCTTGTGCATCCAATAAGTGATTTTGTGTCATTGGTTGAAAATTTAGGTAATTTTCGTTCTCCCAAGGCTTATTCTCGTCCAATTAGGGTTTTTAACCAATCTTGTGCATCCAATAAGTGATTTTGTGTCATTGGTTGATTATTTAGGTCATTTTCGTCCTTCCAAGGCTTATTATCGTCCAATTAGGGTTTATAACAAATCTTGGGCATCCAATAATTACATTTGTGTCATTGGTTGAACATTTAGGTCATTTTTCGTCCTCCCAAGGCTTATTCTCGTCCAATTAGGGTTTTTAACCAATCTTGTGCATCCAATAAGTGATTTAGTGTCATTGGTTGAACAATTAGGTCATTTTCGTCCTCCCTAGGATTATTCTCGTCCAATTAGGGTTTTTAACCAATCTTGTGCATCCAATAAGTACATTTGTGTCATTTGTTGAACATTTAGGTCATTTTCTTCCTCCCTAGGCTTATTCTCGTCCAATTAGGGTTTTTAACCAATCTTGTGCATCCAATAAGTGATTTTGTGTCATTGGTTGAACATTTAGGTCATTTTCGTCCTTCCAAGGCTTATTATCGTCCAATTAGGGTTTTTAACAAATTTTGGGCATCCAATAATAATATTTGTGTCATTTGTTGAACATTTAGGTCATTTTCGTCCTCCCAAGGCTTATTCTCGTCAAATTAGGGTTTTTAACCAATCTTGTGCATCTAATAAGTGATTTTGTGTCATTGGTTGAACATTTAGGTAATTTTCGTTCTCCCAAGGCTTATTCGCGTCCAATTAGGGTTTTTAACCAATCTTGTGCATCCAATAAGTGATTTTGTGTCATTGGTTGAACATTTAAGTCATTTTCGTCCTCCCTAGGCTTATTCTCGACCAATTAGGGTTTTTAACCAATCTTGTGCATCCAATAAGTGATTTTGTGCCATTGGTTGAACATTTAGGTCATTTTCGTCCTCCCTAGGCTTATTCTCGTCTAATTAGGGTTTTTAACCAATCTTGTGCATCCAATAAGTACATTTGTGTCATTTGTTGAACATTTAGGTCATTTTCTTCCTCCCTAGGCTTATTCTCGTCCAATTAGGGTTTTTAACCAATCTTGTGCATCCAATAAGTGTTTTTGTGTCATTGGTTGAACATTTAGGTCATTTTCGTCCTCCCTAGGCTTATTCTCGTCCAATTAGGGTTTTTAACCAATCTTGTGCATCCAATAAGTACATTTGTGTCATTGGTTGAACATTTAGATCATTTTTTCGTCCTCCCTGGCTTATTTTCGTCCAATTAGGGTTTTTAACCATTCTTGTGCATCCAATAAGTGATTTTGTGTCATTGGTTGAACATTTAGGTCATTTTAGTCCTCCGTAGGCTAATTCTCGTCCAATGGGGGTTTTTAACCAATCTTGTGCATCCAATAAGTATATTTGTGTCATTGGTTGAACATTTAGCTCATTTTCGTCCTCCCAAGGCTTATTCTCGTCCAATTAGGGTTTTTAACCAATCTTATGCATCCAATAAGTGATTTTGTGTCATCGGTTAAACATTTAGGTCATTTTCGTTCTCCCTAGGCTTATTCTCGTCCAATTAGGGTTTTTAACCAATCTTGTGCATCCAATAAGTACATTTGTGTCATTTGTTGAACATTTAGGTCATTTTCTTCCTCCCTAGGCTTATTCTCGTCCAATTAGGGTTTTTAACCAATCTTGTGCATCCAATAAGTGATTTTGTGTCATTGGTTAAACATTTAGGTCATTTTCGTCCTTCCAAGGCTTATTATCGTCCAATTAGGGTTTTTAACAAATTTTGGGCATCCAATAATTACATTTGTGTCATTTTTTGAACATTTAGGTCATTTTCGTCCTCCGAAGGCTTATTCTCGTCAAATTATGGTTTTTAACCAATCTTGTGCATCCAATAAGTGATTTTGTGTCATTGGTTGAACATTTAGGTCATTTTCGTCCTCCTTAGGCTTATTCTCGTCCAATTAGGGTTTTTAACCAATCTTGTGCATCCAATAAGTACATTTGTGTCATTTGTTGAACATTTAGGTCATTTTCTTCCTCCCTAGGCTTATTCTCGTCCAATTAGGGTTTTTAATTAATCTTGTGCATCCAATAAGTACATTTGTGTCATTGGTTGAACATTTAGTTCATTTTCGTCCTCCCAAGGCTTATTCTCGTCCAATTAGGGTTTTTAACCAATCTTGTGCATCCAATAAGTGATTTTGTGTCAGTGGTTGAACATTTAGGTCATTTTCGTCCTCCCTAGGCTTATTCTCGTCCAATTAGGGCTTTTAACCAATCTTGTGCATCCAATAAGTACATTTGTGTCATTGGTTGAACATTTTTGTCATTTTCGTCCTCCCTAGGCTTATTCTCGTCCAATTAGGGTTTTTAACCAATCTTGTACATCCAATAAGTGATTTTGTGTCATTGGTTGAACATTTAGGTCATTTTCGTCCTTCCAAGGCTTATTATCGTCCAATTAGGGTTTATAACAAATCTTGGGCATCCAATAATTACATTTGTGTCATTGGTTGAACATTTAGGTCATTTTCGTCATCCCAAGGCTTATTCTCGTCCAATTAGGGTTTTTAACCAATCTTGTGCATCCAATAAGTGATTTTGTGTCATTGGTTGAACAATTAGGTCATTTTCGTCCTCCCTAGGATTATTCTCGTCCAATTAGGGTTTTTAACCAATCTTGTGCATCCAATAAGTACATTTGTGTCATTTGTTGAACATTTAGGTCATTTTCGTCCTCCCAAGGCTTATTCTCGTCAAATTAGGGTTTTTAACCAATCTTGTGCATCTAATAAGTGATTTTGTGTCATTGGTTGAACATTTAGGTAATTTTCGTTCTCCCAAGGCTTATTCGCGTCCAATTAGGGTTTTTAACCAATCTTGTGCATCCAATAAGTGATTTTGTGTCATTGGTTGAACATTTAAGTCATTTTCGTCCTCCCTAGGCTTATTCTCGACCAATTAGGGTTTTTAACCAATCTTGTGCATCCAATAAGTGATTTTGTGCCATTGGTTGAACATTTAGGTCATTTTCGTCCTCCCTAGGCTTATTCTCGTCTAATTAGGGTTTTTAACCAATCTTGTGCATCCAATAAGTACATTTGTGTCATTTGTTGAACATTTAGGTCATTTTCTTCCTCCCTAGGCTTATTCTCGTCCAATTAGGGTTTTTAACCAATCTTGTGCATCCAATAAGTACATTTGTGTCATTGGTTGAACATTTAGGTCATTTTCGTCCTCCCAAGGCTTATTCTCGTCAAATTAGAGTTTTTAACCAATCTTGTGCATCCAATAAATGATTTAGTGTCATTGGTTGAACAATTAGGTCATTTTCGTCCTCCCTAGGCTTATTCTCGTCCAATTAGGGTTTTTAACCAATCTTGTGCATCCAATAAGTACATTTGTGTCATTTGTTGAACATTTAGGTCATTTTCTTCCTCCCTAGGCTTATTCTCGTCCAATTAGGGTTTTTAACCAATCTTGTGCATCCAATAAGTACATTTGTGTCATTGGTTGAACATTTAGGTCATTTTCGTCCTCCC